>JANPWX010000022.1:4298087-4337160 GCA_024734555.1 Trochalopteron elliotii
TCTGTTTCAAAATGGCTGATAGCATTTTAGTAATCTGACTTGGACCAGAGACTAAACAGGTGAAGTTGTCTTTCAGCAGAAGTCTGTGGTGTTAATTTTCCTTTGAACATTTTCTATTCTGATAAAATATAATTTCTGAACAACCCAAAAAAATGAACAGAAAATTGCAATCCACTTATGCACTGAGATGTACCTAAAAGTTGTCATATCCCTAATCACCACTGCAACAAGTTTTACAGGTTAGAACACAACTTTCACAATGGTGTCTCAAATTCCTGACGTCAGCTGCGGACATCTGCAAAGGCAGATATCAGTAGTTTCCTATTACTGAGGATAGCCTGTAAGAAAAACAGGAAAATGTCAACAGGTTCCAGTTTTGCCACGCAGGATGACAAGGCAAGACTTACATAACCTACTATAAACCTTATTTTATATAGAAATAATTACTCCATACGCTCAGTTCAAATGTTCACAAATATAGATAATACTACAACTATTTAACTATGCTGCAGTACTTGTCAAACATAAAGTCCTAAAAATGCAATCCTGCTTTTAAGTATGCATGAGACAGAGTTTAGCCAGGCAAAATCCCATATGTGTTAGCAGAATTTAGCTTTAAAACAGTCAGGTATCAATCTCCAAAAGATTACCTCGAAGATTCCCAGCTGTACAAAAATTGCATGAGATCATTCCCAAAACATCTGAAGCTGGTAGGACTTAGTCTTTCTTATTAAGAGCATTGCTGGTTGTATTAATGTAGTATTTAATAATGTATTGACCATTTTCTTGAACACCGATTGTTGTTTACCACTACTAAGAGTTATGGAGATGGACTATTTTTTAGTGATTTTTCAAAATCAGTGTTCTAAAATCCGCATATAAATTTCTTAAATCACTGACATGGATTTTTAAAAAGTCTGAGCATCCACTGCTTTCTCTATAGTCTTCATTTTTATACCATAATTAATCTTTGGGTTATTTAGTGTAAAGGTCTTTGGACAATATTTGAACAGTTAGAATGATTTATATTTTAATTTGGCATCCAACTTACAGCTGCTTTAATATATGTACTGAATCAAAAAGTAAACTTTTCTGATTGTGCAGACCACACTGTTTCCTAATTACAACCCTTTGTCTTATCATAGTTTCTCATGCCATTCTGAAGTCATGGAATCAATAAAGGTTGGCTAGAAAATGCTAATGTCATTACTGTTCGAGCAGGCATATAAAAGCCCATACATAAGTTAGAAATTCAGAAGAAATTCAAATCAGAGGTCTTTTCTTAACAGTTTTCATTGGATCCAGTAGTGTTTTCTAAAAGAAGACAGCATCTTGCAAGGAGAAAAAAAGGCAAGTTTGAGGTGCAATTATCAAGGCAACAATACTAAAAGCAATCTTTAACAGAAAACCAGAATGTTTGTAATATATTAATGTCTTCTAATTATAACAATAATAAGTTACATGGATTATATATCAAGTATCTCTATTATGTATACAATTCCATGGGAAAGTGACATCAATTTAGTACTGGTACAGAATTAAAAGCAGAAAACTTCAGTTATTTATTTTGCCTGGGACCTGACCACTGGCACAAGTTATACTCTATTGCCAGTGGAGACCTTCAGTCTCCTATAGATGCTAAAACTAAGTATGTAAAAAAAGATCAATTTGTGGGTCTTCTGTGAGTCACTTGGAAACCAAGATGCAAAGAGATCATTGGTGTTGGACTTTCATTCCACATGAAATTTAAGGATAAGGATAAAGACAATACCTGAAGTGAGTAAAAAGCAGGCCTGAAAGAGGGGGGAATATGAGATTTCTTTTTTAATTCTCTTTTTTAAAAAATATATAGAAAGACTATTTGCTTTTCAGGGGTACTTACATAGATTAGGATATGCTTGCTAATTCTGTTATACTAGCTGGAAACAACTTCTAAATGTCAGAGAAGATCCAAATTATGTTATTTAAAATTAGGACTTGTTGGCATGTGTTCTTGTGTCAATGGTAAAAGGTAATTTCCCAGTAGGAAACCTCCAGGATATTCACTGATTTGCGGAGAAGAATCTATGAGGAGACTTTCTAAACACAGTTACTCAATTGTGCCTTTTTTTTTTTTCTTTTCTTTTTTTAAATCTACAGTGGGAGGTTTATATATATGCAAAAATTACACTATTACCCCATATGGAAAGCTGTCTGGACTAGGGGTTTTTGTTTTCTCTTGGAGAGTCTTATTATTTTGATAGCAAAGGAGATTTCTTTCTGAGGATGTGTGATGTTGCAAATGCAACTCCAGGTACATATTCCTAGGCATCATGCACAATTACAGGTGCCTTCCACTACAGTGGAAATCAATACACTTTTATGTGCTTGTAAGCAAGGCATTAATGGTAATGACCAATAAGCAATGTCAATAACATCTGAGTACACCTGGGGCAACTCATACTCTAAATTCAGAAAACATCAAATACCTATAACTGCTACTTCTGTGAAGAAACAGACCTTTAAAACACTGTTGTACTCTCTGGAGTAGCAGATGTATTCAGATATATTTCACCTGAATTTTTAAACTGTGTCAAAGAGACATGTAGATTTACTATGACTGATGCACTCATATTCATACCTAGAATTAAAACCTTCAATGACTTTGGCTTAACTGCATAAACAGACACGTTTTTTTCTCTAGATACTTAAAAATAATCTCATGTAAAAAGGTGTGAATAGGGAGAAAACTGCTTGCACAGTATAAAAATCTTTGAAATCTATGATTTGGCTGCCGGGAAGACTTTATTGATTGATAAAGTTTTCACGATACTTCATGCATTTGCAAGGCTGACTGGAGGACCCCTCTCTGGAGCATAAGTGTTGCAGCAGTTTCATTTCCATTCCAAACTAATGAGCAAGGCTCAGAGCGCACAGTGCATGGAAGGAAATATGCTTTAGAGGCAGAGTCAAAGAAAGAAAAGTCAAAGTCAAGTTTTTAAGGTCTGTTCACATATATCATCCCTAGGGAAAAAAAAAACAAACATATGTAGGTAGATTTGGTAGTATTTTATTTTACAAAGCAATACCATCCCTGCATGTGCAAAGTTGACCTTGCAAGAGCAATCTGGGTTGTGTTGACCATGCTTATTAAGCTAAATTTAGATAATCTAAATCCATATTTAAATAATGAAATGGGGCTGTAAGGTACAGGTATAAAAGTAAACAACCTCTGGTGAATGTTTAAAAGGTCAGCTGTACAAGTGCATTGAGTTTGGTACTACATCATCTGCTTTTCAGAGAGCCTGATCACCTGATGCCCCACTATAATTGTAGCTGGAGCTCCTCAAAGTTACAACCATGCTGATCGCTGCAAGGTGGTTGTGTTTGTTGGTTTGGTTCCTCCTGGCTTTTTAAGGACAGCAAATAAGAAGGAAATGCAGAAGAAATTAATGAAGTAAAGAGGAGAAAAAAGTTCTCTAGTAAGGGCCTCAGCAGCTGTCCAGTACATTAAATTTCTGCAAATAATGAAGCAAGGTCTGTTTTGCAGAAATTTAAAACCATCTCTAAAATAACACATTTTATTTGTTTTCCAGTGCCTTAAAGTCCTGTTAATAGTCATCAGTGTACTACAAACTATTCATGTTCATTCCATGTAATGTTATCTTTGGCAGCTTTTTAGATTTTATGACCATTCCAACATGACAAACTAAGGAGATGGATTATACGTTTTTCATCCAGGCATTAGGAACACACAGCAGAACTATCTACCTTTTCTCTTGTTAGAGTGAAGTAGTTATCTCACTTGATACAGCCATGATAAGAAAGGGGTGTCCCCTTAGAACTGCTTTCAGTTGAAAATGTTAGTGCACTTCAGCTGTGTTTAAGCAGCACATGATTAAGAGGTAATAGTTTGATTTGAATCAATAGTTTAAAATATATTGAAACAGTACGGACATTAAGTTGAAAATACAGCAATTCAGATTTAAAATTAAAATTAATTAGAAACAAAAAGGAATGGAAATCAGAATTTTAAGATTATGTCTATTACATGATAATTTCCATGTTCTGTTTCTGTATTTTAGAATCTCCTCCTTGTATTTTAAGATTTTATATTTTCTGTTGTGATGTTGCTGAAACATTATACAAGTAATCCAGGACTGGTCTATTGCCATAGAGTAACTTAATTCCTACAGAATTGCTAAGCATATTCACAGGTGAGATGGCATTTAAAGAAATTATTATACTTTCCAAACTAGAAGTTTATATTCAGGAAAAAAGGAAGAGGAAAAAAAAAAGCTCAAGACACTATGCAATGCTAGACTAAACAAAATTTCCTTAAAACTCCATGACATTCACGGCCATACCATCAATGTTTTGCAGTAAATAGGAGTATTGTGAGTAAATATTGCACCATGTGTAACAAAGTGGTTACACTCCTCAAAATGCTATTTAATGTTCAACATTTTTAAAGGCATGCACTGTAAACTGTTAGCAACAGAGTTAGAAAAATGTATGTCTTTCGTAAGCTATGCTTGTCCACATCTCTGTGTACTTACCCCTAAATCGTTTTCAGGAATCCCTGCAGTTCTGCCTGCCCAAGGTAAAGCCTGAGTGAGTCCTGACAATTCCAGGGCAATTCAGCTGACCACCATAAATCTGCAAGCACGTTCTCAGTTTCCTCAGACCCTAAGAGTGCAGAGTGGCTTTTCTATTTCTCACTAATTGGGACATTCCTTTGCAACAGAACCAGCAAAATTGTTCCTGTTAATTGGTTTTTAGCTTTATGTCGTTCACTGGAAGGCAGACAAGAATTTGAATGCAGCTGAGGCTTTCAACAAGCCGGATAGCTTGGCAATTGTCACTGTTTCCTGGAGGTTGATTACTGACATACTGAAAACACATATCTTTCTCTTCCCTTTCCTTATCAAAGCTGCAGTGGGGAGGACTAGAAAAAATACGCCTTTGTGTTAAGTAGGTGGAGATGATTGCCTCTTATCCTGATGTAACAAATATTTCCACCTTTGCCCATGCTTTTAGACGGATGTTTTACCCAAATCCCCATTTAAACCACAGACCTTTCAAGAAGAGCAGTGTTTTAAAACATGGGTGCTGGTGAACTCATGTAGTTTCATTTACTTTCGTAACAGGAAGTGTTCAAACCTTTTGTGTTTGTTTTCCACTTCATTTACAACAGTGTGGATTTTCTCAGACAGACTGAGTCATGTGTGGTACTCCTGTCGTATCAATCAGAAAACAAAATTCTAGATCAGAACTCCAAGAAATCTTGAATCCATGCAAGACGTACTCAGATTTTCAAAAACAACTGAGAGAGGAAAAATAATGCCTTATTATTACAGGTTTTTTTATATTAAGGAACCATTATAACACAGTATTGTACAATATTATATGCTCCTAAAATATAATTAATCATTCACATCGAAAAAAAGATACTAGCAAAATGTTTTCAAAGCGAATTTCAAGGATAAGCACATACGATCAATGCAATCATATACTTCTGAATACAGATTATTTTTGCACCACTGTTTGTATTACTCCACAAAGCAGAACGAAAAGTCCTGTTATTTTCTCAAAAGTTCTAAATTTTGTCTTGTTCATAATGGGTTTGCAAAGGTCAATTAATAAAGCATATTTTTATTCTTTATTCTGTAAGACTAAAGCTATCATTATGTATATAGGATTTTAAAGTATGTTTTTATTTGCAGGTTGTGTTATCTTGACAGTCTGGAATTCTGTAAAGACTAGGGAAAACATAATCACAGCTTGATGATAATAATAATAATAATAATAATAATAATAATAATAATAATAATAATAATAATAATAATAATAATGTAGAGGGTAGTTAAATTAAAATCTATGCCATCTCTCACCTGTCTTTTTGAAGACTTCAAAGTATTGCAGGAGTTCATCTGAATGAGGCTGTTGAGATTTGAGAGCTGAAAGCATGACCTTGGGTATGAGTTTATGGCATCCCATGAGAAATTTTGTATTGCTAGGGCTCTATCCTGTAGATAGGAATGGGCTTTTTTTGTAGAAGTAAGAGTTCACCTTTTTTGGCTCCTACCTAATCCTGCACTTCTATCCATCTGCCTATTTAAAATTAACCCAGGTGTTTATCGCCAGCACAGCCTCACAATAACCATGCTGAAATTTCACTCAATTAAAGGAAAGAGAAAACAGGGAGAAATAGCACCAGAAATGCACTTTTCTTATGTTAAATGCACTTTTCTTATGTTGCCTTGTAAAAAAATAACTGTTCACACCAATTCCCTCATAAAGGCAGAAGGCAGAAGATAATCAGAGACAGAATTTGAAATGAAACAGTATTTTAAGGGTGATACATTATCAGTGTTTTAAAAGAAATTGCGTGATAGTTGCTGCACATCTAATAAATAATTATTTGGCATATATCCATGGAAAAATAAAGGACCTTGGTTTGGCAGTACATTTAAGCCACTTACTTGCAGCACCCATTTCACTATTTCTCATGCACAGCATTTCTCAGCTTTAGAAATTCCTCAAAAAAAAGTGTATTTTCCTAATAATATCAATCTCTGATGCAGAATCACGAACAAAATGGGCGCTCATCCATGAACATGGGAATGAGGAACTCACTATACAAAAGTATTCTCCACTTCTGTGCTAATTAAAAGGCAGACAAGTGACATTCAGTCAGACATTCCTGCAATCCTCATCCTATTACCTTATTAAGCAAAGCTAGTAAAATACCTTTTTCTGTTCGTAAGAAAATATAACAAAAACAGTTATGAAGAGGCAAATAATTCTCTCTGGTAGTTGATACCTTCTTTATGAATCTGGTAGTTGATACCTTCTTTATGAGCAATCCTGAAACCACAGCACTTTACTCTGCCTTCGTGCAGCATTGTCCCTTTAACTGCCATTAACAGAAGAATAATCATTTTTACTCCTCTCAATTCTTCAGAAAAAAGCTGATGGTGCTTGTGGGAAAAGTGAGAACAGAGACACAGGTACATCACTTTGGCTGGTTTCAAAGCAATTACTTTCCTTATGATGGCAAAATAATTAAACTTCGCAAAGAGATCACAAGCAGAACATCATTGAGAATTGGGAATAAATATGTTAGGCAGAACAAAAAATTCCTATACAGAACTGTTTAATTTAGAACCCCTTTGAAAACATCTCTAACTGGCTATGTCCTCTAATTTCTCAGATTTAGAGTGGGCCTGAGCAGCAAAGCTGTGGGTTCAATCAGTTGAAAACCTTTGCATGTGTGCACAAGGGTAACAGGAAGTGGGTAGCTGCACCTGCTGGCTTGTCTCAAGTTGATTTCCAACATAAAGACTTCACCCTTCATCCTTTAGTGTAACTCCTTCAGAAATTACTTTTAATAAAATATAAGTGAAAAGATTAAGCAGAAACAATTTCAAAAATTAAATAGACCCAATTATGATGACAAAGAAAATGAATAAGTGATTGAGAGTCTAGGAAATAGTAAGGAAAAGGAAATATCCTTAACTTGATCGAGAAAAGGCAATCTCATTTCATAAAATGTCCAAACTTCAACTAGGAGGGTAGGAGAGTTCTCTTATCTTTATAGCAAAGACAACAAAATACAAACAGGATTGCAGTTTAGGACATAAAGGTATCACTATGTTGACATCTAATAGAACTTACTGGCAATATTAAAAGAGATTGAAAAGAAAATTACCCAGTGTGGTAACGGGACGGGACAGGACGGGGAGGGGAGGGCAGGGGAGGGGAGGAGAGGAGATCTGGAAAAATACCACCAGTGATGCCTTATGTTTTAGCTTTCATGTTTTTCAGATTCTGTGCTGCCTAGGTGTGTAGTTCTGAGCCTCATATTAAGTGCCAGTGAGCTCTCTTTACAGAATAGGTAGACAAAACAAATCCTTTTCCTGCTGAAGACCAAGGACAACTTTCAGGCCCAAAAGCAAAAACAACGATGGACTGGAGGGAGGAACCAGAAGGATGAGACCTCACAACCTGAAGATGTAACTAGACAATTAAACCCCAATATCCAAATGGACCAAAACTTAGAAAAATGTAAGACTTCGTGAACAGTTAACCATTTTGTGACTATTCTTAGTCCACTTTGGGTATAGCCATGGTCAGGCCCTGTCCTGCCCAAGGTGTACCCTTAAATGCCTTTTAATATGTACCTACTTTATTCACTAGCTCTGTCCAGTCTCTGTTTCAGGTCAGCCTTCCTAAGGCATCACCAGAATTCCCAGTATACTTCTGCCTATGTTATGGTAATGTGTTCTAGCTTCCTTTCAGGCCTTATTGAATTTTTCTGCATTAGCAGAGAGCTCACATAAAACACTTTTTGGGGTTTTTTTGCCTGTTTAGGTCATTAAATGTTTTGCAATCCTCTGAGGTAACCAAGAGATCACACTGTAAAAACTAAAGCCTGAAATGAGCACTTCTCGCACCACCAATCTATCGCCACCTGATGATCCCCTTTCAGATATCCATCACCTTCACCTCCCATTTTTTCTTTTTTCTTTCTCTGTTCACGTTTGACGAATCTGGGAAACATAGAAGCAGGAATATCTTAGAATCATAGAATCATAGAATGGTCTGGGTTGGAAGGGATCTTAAAGATAACCTATTTACAAACCCCCTGCCATGGGCAGGGAAACTTTCCACTAGGCAAGGTTGCTTAGAGCCCCATGCAACCTGGCCTTGAACGCTTCCAAGAATATCCATTCTGTCTCTGATATTCATTGTTTTGGGCAATGTGTAACTTCTGCTTAGTTTTCTCATAAATATACACATATGCACACCAGGGTGGAAATCTAAGACTGAGCTGGGAGAAGCCCCAGAGCAGATACAGCAGGGCAGGGGAGCACCAGGTATCTGCCAAAGCTCTGCCACACAGCCATGGTGAGCCAGGCCAGGCCCACACCACTGAACTCAGCCACAGCTGAGCCCGCTGGGCCCTGCTGTGGGGACCAGTGCTGACTTTGTCAGCACCAGCTGAGACAGTTTTCCAAGCACTATTTTTGACTCTTTGGTCACAAAAGCACCAGCTCTTCACAGAAAACCTGGTGACAAAAGGATGTGTTTTCTGGGCCACAGATTTGATGTGTGGTGGTGATTTGGCCTGCTGGTATTGCCACTGGAGTCTTTAGCAAACTGCTCGTTAACCACAGCTGAACAGGATAAAGAAGTGAATGGGGCCAAAAGACTGCAAAAGTTAGTGTCTGGCATGACTAATGCAATTAAATGCAATTAGGTGAATTTGGGACATTCAGCATCCAGACCAATGCAATAATGTGAATCGCTAATGGTTGGACTTGATGGTCTTAGAGGACTTTTCCAACCTAAATGAATCTGTGATTCTAATAGAAAAGACCAGGACATGCACTGCCAATACTTTTAGAAATGGTATCTCAGAGCACACACTCTCCTGCCCTGCTGTAAGCTCGATCCTTCAGCTGGAGGTTGTTAATCAGGAGACAGCTGAGGCCTGCGGTAATCTGGTCATCTGGGCTGTCCCTCAAAACCAAACTGCTTCCTCATGATAAGGAGATACTAACCCTTGGCACCCCTGCAATGTGACATCAGGAAATGTTTAGATTTACCCTTTAAAAATGTGTTAGGACAGATTTGGTAGTAGTGGCGCAAAACACTGTCAGCTATTTATGCAATAGAACCTCCCCTGTCTTATCAGGAGGTTCCCCACGAGGAAGAGCAAGGAGGGGGACATCCACAGCCCCTTCTGTGCATGTGATTGGGCTTCCCTGCACACCTCAGGGGAGGCCAGATCTGCATGTCCTCTCTGTGTGCTCTTGCACTGATCTGCACCATTGTGAAGTGTGGTCTAATAGCCTCTCAAGACCCTTTATTCTTAATTATTTTCATGGAATCATAAATGTTGTTTCTGCTACATATTTTGGAGTTATGGTCCCATGGAGCCATTGTGTCTTCTGTCTGTACAAATGCATGTATTTAAGGGAAATGCCTGAAACAGCCACAGTCCAGTTATTCTGAGTGCTTTTAGCCCTTGAACAAGTCCT
Source organism: Trochalopteron elliotii (assembly GCA_024734555.1). Lineage (NCBI taxonomy): Eukaryota > Metazoa > Chordata > Aves > Passeriformes > Leiothrichidae > Trochalopteron > Trochalopteron elliotii. The sequence continues at coordinate 4,308,116 of JANPWX010000022.1, forward strand.
GCAGGATTAAGTTTAAGGCAGTATTTCCCAAGACTATCAGCCAACAATCTGGTGGTTTGCATTTCTTTTACATATCCCACAACAAAATTTGTGACATGAATTCTTTTGTTATTGGGTCAAGAGAGAGAAAGGCTCCAGGGAAAGCCTCCAGACAGTTTTAGATAACTATTGCAAGGGAAAGCTCTGCCAAGGCCTAGGGAATTGTTTCCTATTTCACTCACTGTACCCTGCTTCGCCTCCTGGGTTCCCCTGGCAGGAACATTGCTGTCCTATCCTGTGATCCTTTAGCTCTAGTTCCAAGCATTTGCTCTAGACATATTTCTTTCCTCAACTGACATTTTAACTCATTCGAGAATATCTGATTGATGAGAGGGAGGTGGAGAACAGATATTTGGCTCAAGCAGTTGCAAGACTAGACACTTATGTACAGGAGATCAAGTACTAGATATACTTCTGAAATCTCATTTCTGTGATACTACAGCAGGTTGTGTCAGTTGTGAAAGGAACATAGCTGGAATTCAAATAAATTATTCAACAGAACAATATTATAATAACAAAGGACTATATATTAAAACTTAGTTGTATTAAAGGCTGTGACATATATTGTGCTCTTACTCATGTTCTTCTCTATATCTGCAAACATACAGGGATATAGTTATTCCAGTGAGATGGTTAGACTAATAATAAGACTCAGCAGCTACTCCTGAGCTCTTGTTCTAAAGGTTATGCTTTAAAGTCTCTAAACACCACAACAGAAGCGATCCACAGGGCTGGAGCTTCTGTTAACTAGGAGATCTTTTAGGTAGTCCGTACTTCAAGGAAATTAAAAGCTTCTTTTCAAATGGCTAAACAAGGAATTAAGTATCTGTTTGAAAATACTGACATGATGTGACTTCTGCAAAGCCACAAAGAAAAGTGATGCAAAGTTAGGAACAGAAATGAATTTCTGCACAAGGCTGCTATCCTAGAAGTGTCTCAGTCCCCTAGAACAGACCTACCAGTAAAACACAGCATTCTAAAAACACCTTTCAGTGCTCTCTATAAAACAGATATGTGACCTGTCCTGGCAACTCCCTCTACATATCTATGTCTACATATCTATGTCAACTCCCTCTACATATCCAGTTCTCCAGGCTGCAAACCTTTGCCCAAAGAGAAAGAAGAGGGGACTCAATTTCTAATCCTTGATCTCACCCTCATGCTCCTGGCTCAGAGCACAGGACCAGTTGGTTCTAGTTTGACTGGATACCTAACAAAGACAGTGTCTAAACAGCATTTACATAAATGTTGGCTTCTGTGAGGCAAAAGTCACAAAAATCTGGAATTTCTGCTGAAAGACAACATGAATGACCACATGCAAGACAACAGTGAATGAAACAAGCATTATTGCATCATTTTGCAAATAAGGAAAGGCACAAAAAACCCATACAACAGGTTCCAGAAGATGCATTTTGGCACTTGTAATGAAACTTAGGATGAATGCCAGTGGTTAAATTCAGTAAAGAACTCCATAAAGCAGATAGCAGGCTGCCTCTCTCATTTATGAGACATCTAAATACTGCTGTTGTGCAGGAATGCCATGTGCAGTAGTGCTCACACAGCAGCCAGCTTATGGAGCTAAGTGTCCAGACAGACTGGGGACAAGGTGTCACATAGCCACTCCAGGAGGATTTAGAAAGAAGTGGTGGTGAAGCCTTGGGTCACACGGCTGTACATGGCACTCTAAGCACATGCCAGAAATGTTAGTTGTGCCCTTGCTAACAGCTGGAGAAGGAAAGTTTTGACCATGGTCAAGTGGAAGCTCCCCAGTGTGGTTTTGGCAAATGTCAGCTAGAACCCTCTGCAAAATTCCTAGAGCCTAAAGAGCCTAAATTCACTAAACCAAGTGAGATTATGGTTTCTAATAGATTGTATGGAATAAAATATGCAGGAAGTTCAGCTGTACAAACTCAGGACATGTTATGGGCCTTATTCCTGAACCAGAAACTGAGTCCTGGCTTGTTTTATTTACCCTGAGGGACACAGATAATAAGTTCACTGCAAGGCACAGCAGACGTGCTTGATTCCCCTCTGGAAAAGCAAGGGGTGTTGGTAGCTAGCCCATTAATTCAAGAAGTAGGTGACTCTTCCCTGCTCAGCCTGAGGCATCCCTGTTGCCTCTGCAAGTGCCTTGATGGGCAGCCTTTGAACCAGCTACACTGTTTTTTAACAGCAAGTCTTCACTGATGTAACTTGATAGTACTTACACTGTGAGTGTGATTTCATGCCTCACTGTAAACTCAGAAAACAGTGTCAGCAAACAAGAATATGCAACTAAATATTGATGTTTTTAGCTATCTAGCCTCTCTTTTGGTTAGAGCTTTTATTCTTTAGTTAAATAGCTTTTCTGCTGTCAAATGAGAAAAGTAACAGTGACAGTAAGAAACATTAGCCCTTGTGTGTTCAATGCCTACCACAGTGAGAGTGCTAGGCACTAGAAGTGAAGCACATCTTAGCACTCAAAGATGTGCAGGCTGAAGAGTTGCCCCACTGTCCAGGGTGGGATGGCTAAAGATTCTAAAGAGCCTTAAGCCAGAAAACAAGTCCACTACATACATAACAATAACAGCATGTAAAGCACAACTAAACAGGAACACACACTTTCCAGAAAACTAAATGGAGCTTTCTCTATTTCACTAAAAAGCAGTTCAGTCAGTCATGTTTTCCTCCTGCATGAACTACTGGATGCAAGATGCAAGAGAAAGTCCCTATTTGAATCTTTTTTTTTTTTATCTCAACCCCATTTACTTAGTGTGAATGCCTCTACAAGCACCTCTGAACACAGTGTTGGGATGCAATGTATCAGTCACTAGGGAAAAGTGATGCACAATCATGAGACTTCTGTAATATTTATGCAATATCACACCTAAGCAGCATGTTTACCCAAGTGCTGTTCGGCTCTGATATCCTGGGTGTTCCCACTTGGCCATGGCTGCACTGCAGGGGTAGATTACCAGATTACATCCTGATTGCCATAACCCAGAGGTGGGGGCCATGTAGGCTGTGTATACTCTATGTATGCTGACACGAAGGAGGAAATCCAGAGCAGCAAAAATGACAGATATGCAAATAAATTAAACAAACAAAGAGATGCAGCCCAGGACACAATTGGCTTTCTGGGCTGTGGGTGCACATTGCCAGCTCATGTCCAGCCTCTCATCCAGCAGGACCCCTAAGTCATTCTCAGCCAGGCTGCGCTTGATCTGTTCATTCCCAGCCTATATTGATACCAAGGCTTGCCCTGACACTGGTGCAGCACCTTGCACTTGATCTTATTGAGCCTTGTGAGATTCCTATGGGCCCACTTCTCCAGCTTCTTCAGGTCCCTCTGGATGGCATCCCATCCTACAGCTCTGTCAACTGCACCACTCAGCTTGGTGTCATTCACAAACTTACCGAGGGTGCACTTGACACACTGTGTCATTGATGAAGACACGAAACTGTACTGGTTCCAGCATAGGCTCTTGAGGGATACCACTTGTCACTGGTGTCCATCAGGACACTGAGCCATTGACCAATGCCCTCTGCATGATATGTGGACTATTTTTCATCCATTGAACAGTCCACCCATCCCATCAATCCCTCTCCAATTTAGAGTGAAGGGTTTTGTGAGGGACTGTGTCAAAGGTCTTACAAAAGTCCAGATAGATGATATCCATGACTCCTCCCAAGTTCACTGATGTAGTAGTCACTTCAACCTAGGAGACCACTAGTTTAGTGAGGCAGGACTTGCCCTTGGCGAAGCCATGCTAGGCTTCTCAAATTGCGTCCCTGTCCTCCCTGTACCTTAGCACAGCTTCTAAGAGGATCTCTTCCATGATCTTCCCAGAATAGAGGTGAGGCTGACAGGTCAGTACTTCCTGGGGCACCCCTTTCTACCCTTTTTAAAATGGCTGCAATCTTTCCTTTTTTCCAGACACCAGGGACTTCACCTGACTGATGCGACTTTTGAAATATTACAAAGCTCTTTTAACATACATTTACATTTACATTTACATTTACATTTACATTTACATTTACATTTACATTTACATTTACATTTACATTTACATTTACATTTACATTTACATTTGGCTTGTGTCAACCAAGGAGCCTGCCTTCAGTTCTTACAGTGATATTTAAATATCTCATAACTGAGAGAGACAGGTAGAGAAGTCCTTTTCTGGAATGCCATGCAGAGAGTGAGGTGATAGTGACGCCATGGCTGAAATGAGCACCACCATTCATCTGACTCAGAAAACTAAAGCAGAAATTGGTTTAAATAACTGATCAGATTTTCCATATGGATCTTCACTGCACCCTTTAAAAAAACTCCACAACTGGTTAATGATGATTACCTGTGCTCAGCTGTATTTACTGTATGTGCTAATTTGTCCTTGCCCATAGCTTGCAGCCAGAATTTAAGGCACTGGCATAGTCTGCCCTGCTGCCCATGCTTTGCCCAGTGGCTTTCCATGGGATCAGGGATGTCCAGCTAAGCCAGAATGTGCCAGACCTACAGAGCCTGCTTGGTAGTGCTGATGTGGCTGTGCACCGTCCAGGCTCCCAGCACACAAATGACTTTAATTTTTTTCAATGCTTGGGGAAACTTCCAGATAGAAGAAAACACAGAAAAACTTACTTTTGTTCCTATAGTGGTTGTTTCTGGCATGTGGCTTTAGGCATGTGTGAAAGTATATAACAGGAATTGCTTATGGAAGACAGGAGAGCATTTAAATGCACAGACTCAGCTAAGTATGTTTTTGTAAATCTGAGTATCTTTTTTATGCATCCGAAAGTAATTATTTCCTTTTTTTCACAATCTTGTTCACTTTTAAGAAAGGGAGTAAATCGCTATCAACAGCATATCCTTAAAATGTGAGTTATGCTCCATACTCCTCTTTCACAGGCTGAGCTTTGAGGACACCATGGGTCTTACTCAGGATGTCGTGTCAGTGGGCAGGCGACCATTGCCTTATCCACAGTGACATCTATCGGCAAAAGCAATATGCAAAGGGCCTCTTTTATTCTATTAGAAGGCTTTTAGAGTGCCTCTTCTATCTTTAGCATTTTTCTTTATATTCTCCACATCTCACCACTCAGTTTTTCCCAATCAGATCAGATAATCAGATAATATAGCTTAGTCTGTTATCATCTTTTCTAACCCAATATCCCTGTTCTCAATCAATCATTCATCTAGTTCTTACAGGGGAAGATTTTATATCATCAGCACCATTTGCCAGTTTATTAATGAAAACATAAACTATAAAAGAAGTTGAAGCTTCAACAGGACAAAGGGAAAACAGAAACCAAGAAAAATATGTCTGAAAACCACCACGAATGACTGGGTTCAATTTTTTCCTCAAAATCACCAAAGTGCTGCTAAAAAAGAAGAAATATTGAGGCCACATTTCTGTCTGTTGTTCATACAACTGTAGAAAGGAAAAGAACTAGAAGCAAAGTGTTGGCATTTAAACAGTTGATATTTCATTCAAAATATTTACAAACCAGAGACACAAAAATAATTAAATCAGATCTTCACAAAAATACATATTTCTTCTACCTGCTGCATGCAACCTATATGATTTTCATTTGAAAAATGAAACTTTCAGTAGTATCTACAAATTATTCAAATTGATTTACCAAAGTATGTGGGTGAAATTTGATAAAATAGAAACAGACACAGAAATTGACAGTGCAGCACATCAGTTCTGTTAATGAGGGAGAGAATCTTGGTTTTCACATGAGAACCCAGTATTCTGTAAGAGACATTCCCTGTCCTCAAGTTGTGCTGCACAGAAGAGACACAGATCACACAGGCAAATGTTTCACCACAGTGAAAACTTATACTTGGCATGAATGATGGAGAGGTTGACAGAAGTAGGAAACAAAACATGAATTTAGGAACATTTTTGTTTCAGCATTTCAGTATTATCTCCTGTCTCAGAAAAACAGCGGACACACAGAGAAGGGCTTCTGTCACTGAGTCAAGCACTTCACAAATAAGAGATACAGAAATAACAGTATCTAAGAGATTAAATCACAGACCAAACCTTTGTATTTCACATCTATAACTAGAAGGTAAGATCAGATTGGGTGGGAGAACAAAAAAATGTAACAGCTAGGTCAGAAGTGAGAGGCAGAGGAGATAAGGGAGATTGTCACCATGCATTTTTAAGACTAATTATTAGATAGTAAAAGAAAGAAGCCACATCTCTTGAGCAAGATTCCCCTGGTATTCATACATTCATGCTGAGCTTACAACCTGAAGGTGCTCCAAGTTTCTCAATTATTTGCAGCTTTTAACATCTGAAGATTTAGCTCTTGTAATCTGCCCCTTGCCTATTTAAAGCTACAAGAATCTAAATCCAGATTTTTCTTTCCATTAAGTTTATAGAAACAGCATAACATATATATTTGATTTATGTTATTTTATTCATGAATAGAGCATATTTTAATATAGCATATTTTATTCATATGCTATATTTCACTTTTTTTTCTGTGAAATTATTTTGAGATTTATTAATTGATGACTTGGGGTTTTTTTTCTTCAAATTAATTGTTAGAATTCCTTTAGGTCCCAGATCATGTCTGGAAGCAACTGAGATCTCTAAAGCAGCAGACAAAACATAGGTATCTAGCAAATGGATGTATGGCATCAAACAGATGCCTGGTGTCTTCAGCCCATCGTATTCCAGAAGGGGAGACCGTTATTCATGTTTTTTGTTTGACATAAAGAAAATTCCCAGCAGATGTTAAACATGTGCAACATTAAAAACATCATGAGAATGATGACAAATGCTATAAGCATTGCAGAGCAGACTGCTTCCCTCCTGTGCCAAAAGCAGCAGAGCTGACCCCAGGGCTCTGCTGAGGTTTATTTAATTCTGAGAATAAGTTTATGGGTGATCAACCTTCCAGCAGTCCACAATTCTTGACAGTTATTATTTTCAGCAAATACACTCTATGTTTTTTGGTCACTGAGCATTCTGTTCTTCTTAATATAAAGGCTCGAAGTGTGTCAGAGAGTTAAGAGCTGATCAAAGGGACGTGTGGCTGCAGGGGGCTGGGGAATGATGACATATTTCAGCCTCAGTTGCTGTAGAGGACAACATGCAGTTCACACTTGTGATAAGATTCTCAGGGAGCACATTGAGTAGTCTGTTTGAAATTCAGTATAGCTTGGGCATAGAGGAAATTAGTGATTAAGGGTGCAACCACGTGCTCAGAGCTGAGACTGTGTCCAAATTCTCACTTCAGAGTTGTAGGGGATGGATAACCTGAGAAGCTGTTCCCAAAGGATTTCAGGCAATTGTGCATTTCTAGTCTTTTTCAGATGTCACCACTAACTTTCAGCTAGGCCAATCTAACATGAACATGGCATCTCCACAAAAGGGGAATTACTTGAATGATGACTTCTTCTAAAACTTATTAGCATAATTATAAAAATAGTCAATAGTTAAAAAATGCACTATCAGAAACTTGTAGAACTGATTGCATGTCTTACTACTGCCAAAAAAATTTTATTTGGAACATAAAGACATACCTAATACTACACTGCCCAAAGACAGACTTCAAATGATGGGTGACAATTTTTTCCAAACCTAAAGCTGCAGGTGTTAATTATAAAAGTATAGACTTCTCTGTAAAACTTTAGGCTTTTCAATAGGAAATACAAGACACATTCATAAAATTCGTATTTTATTTTGAGAAAATCCTTATAAATATAAAAGCATTGAATCAACTCCACTGTTTAAAATATGTAAGAAATAGATATTCTGTAAAACTTCTGTTTACAATATGAAGCAGTAGCCTTAGCTACTCACATAACAGGGAAACGTGAGATCCAATCCTAAGTCTAAAAAAGGGAGTGAAAACATACAACACACTCCTATTTTTCTTTTTAGTGCTGCTAAATGCCTTTTATTTCTCCAATGGTCTGTTTGTGTTCTTTTCTTCAGAAAATATTCAAAAGGCATATTCAAGGGAGGCCTTGCAGGATATAATAGCTATATTCTGGGGAGGAGAAAACAAAAGAGTCTACATATCTTAAACTAAGATAAAATATCTACATCTCTATGTCTAATTTATTGTTCTAAAACAGCATATAAAGTCAATCCTGATTGTGATTTCTCTCATGTTTGTTCATCTAAGATCACATAACCCACTGAGGTAAAAGGCAGAGAATATAAAACCTATTTAAAAATTAATTCAAGGAGAGCAGTTATAGAAGATGAATTTGTCAGAAGTACTACAGAGATTGGTGTTAGCTGCTGCCAGTAAAACCTCTAGCTGCCTCTTTCAGGTATCACTGGGTTTCACTACGTAGTTCTCACAGTTTGACATTAAATCTAATTCTATCCTAAGCTACATCCTATGGCATGTTCATTAATGAAAATATTTGGTGTAAAAAAGCCCAATTATATTCAAATAAAAAAAAGCTCCTGAGAGAAAGGAGGCTCAAGTCAACTCATAAAGACAGACATTTCAACATATTGCTATTGAGGGCTGAGCTTTTTATCAGATGTTGACTTGATTGCCTTATCTTTGGCTCTTTCTGACTATTCTCTTTGGTCTTGGAATATAAGTGCAACCACTGAAGTTCAACTATGAGAGCAGAACATCAGGCAGCACCTTGAGACATTCTATACCTGGGCGGTACTGTGCTCCACAGAGAGATGAGAGGTGAGCAGCATGTGGTTCACACTGCAGTGTGCAACAGACTGGAACAACATCTACCCCTGCCTCTTGATTTAAAGTGGCAAAAGTCTGATGCTATATGGATATAGTGCAATAATCCCTTATTTTTCACCAGATGCAACAGACTGGATTTAGGCACGAGCAGCTCCCTCTATGCCCTTCCACCTTGTAGTTTTCAGGTTTCAGGACAATTTCATCTTGTGACATTGTGAAATTCAGGAATACTTAATCTACCTGACATGATCTTGCAATATGTAAAATCCTTACTATTTGCTTTTAAAAAAAAAATCAATCAGTCCATAATTACTGCTGTGAAGCAGCCAGAATAACAAGATCATATAAATATCTGTTTTACTCAAATGCTGCTAGTCACTACTGCTTTTTGTAGGAAAGTAAGCATGGCATTACAGAAGTCAGCAATGAAATTACATCATCCTTGAAATATTTTTTCCTTGAGAGCTACAATGTGAGGTTTATACAGAAGGTGAATGTTATGTTAGAGACCAGAAGAATAATCCCAGAACATCCTATACTGTCAATAATACCAGGGATCCTGTTCAGTAATTTGGTGGCAAAATCTGGGCAACTCCTTCACCACATTTGACCCTTATGATTAGCAGTGACCTCTGTGTATGCAATGCTGATGGCTCAGTGCTTCCAAGCCAATGCACTCAAACCCAGTCAGACCTGTTACCATCAATGAAGCTGTGACAACTCTGGACACACTTGCCTGTGAGAAATGACTGCATGGAAACCACTAATGAAACAAGACCTATTTGTTAAAACAACTCACAAAAAAAAAGAAAAATCACAAAGTATATTAACTATTAAAATGAATTCAGCCTTTGGTTTCAGAGGGAGGCTACTCTGGATTTACTCCTTTAATTTCTTCTGACTTCTCGTCCCCTTAGAGGCTGGGGAGGCCGGAAGTTTCTCAGCAAGCAGCAGGCGACCTCGTCCTCAGCAGTGCTCAGGAGGCTGCGGAATTTGGCCAGCTGTAACCAAAAGAGACATAAGGTTCAACAGAAAACCCTCCTGTCAATACTAATGAAAAAGCATGTAAATATTAAAGACACTTATCACTGTTTTTCCACCTGAAGGAACAGAACTGTGTTTTATTAAGTCATGAGTGGAATGGAGATTTCACCATTTTTATCCTTATAAATGAAAAAGGATGACTACTGAAAAAATATCCCAAAAGACATGTCAACATGAAAATGTGCATAAGGATTACTTGTATCTTTCATTCACACTTTGTCTTCCATAACCTGATCTAAACCAGGGGGAGTTGTATTTTTAAGTTGGATTTCATAGGAAATTCTGGAATGCTTTTTGCCAAAAAAATGAGATTATGTTTCTTAATCATACAAACGTTCTCTGTATGTTTCCTTGTTCAAAGAGTATATTCACAATTAACCTGGAGTTGCAGGTGTAGTGCTATAGAAAGTTTCTGCAACTAGCACTTACTCAAACCAGGAGAGATTCCAAATTCTTCCCTTGTGAAGACACAGGACAAGCAGTTATTCATAACTCAGCATATGCCGACTGCAGCAGAAATCCCATCAAAGCTCCATATCTAAACCCTGGGAAATCTGAGCCTGATTTCTGATCTAAGTATAGAATTTTGTTTAATTTCTAATATTTCCAACAGTTACTAACTCTGTATATCACCTTACTTCCCTCCTAGGTTACCAAAGGTCGGACAGCACAAAAGCCATTCCAATATAATACAGCATTTAATTGTATGGCATATTACATCATAATGACATCAAGAGCAGAAAATTACATTTGTAATTCAGGGTCCTATAAGTTTCTAAACACTTAAAAGCTATTTTTAATTTCTTTCAACCTGAAAAGTGCAACAAAAAGTCCACAGTAAACTCTAATGCCCTAAAAAAACACAGACTCAAGGAATAAAATTAAATGGTAGAACAATATCAGTCACAGTGCTGACTGATCAATCACAATGGTGGACATTACTGGAAACAAACACTTAAGCTGAATGCATGTTTATATTGATAAGAATATAGCAATTTCTACTTTAATACATAAGATATAGCTAAAGTTTATGAAAAATTACTAATAAAATATTACTATACTTGACATCTTCCCACATCATGTTCTCTGAGCCTGTTACTCGTGGCTGTTTACAGCACTTCACATTTTAGAATGTATTAATTATATATTCGCCCAGATAAGAAGCTTTTAACCTGGAAAACAGCTTGTCTTTGGAAAGTTGATACCTTAACACAAGTTTTCAGTCCTAGATCCATACACATTGCAGTGAGCCTTACAAAGCCAGCTTGAGGGGAGTGAGGAGGAGATAGAGATGAGAAAAATACACACGTTGAGCAAATAAATGACTTCAACTGAATTACAAACAGAAATTTGAGGATTCCTAACAAGCAACCCATTCAGGGAACTGCCTTAACATTTTTAGCAAAGACTGAAGTCACCATTTCTGCTGAGTATGAGGTCTCTACTCAGAAATACTTTACACCTAAGAAGGTTACCCCGCTGGGTGTCACTGTTGCCAAGTTAAGATACAGCACGAAGCTTTAACAAGAAATGTAAATAGACTTTTATGTCGAATCACAGCTTTCCTAAAACGGCCTACCATAACCCCAACTTATTACAATAGTATTCCCTTTTCACAAGTCTAGTAAATTCATCAAGTTTTATGTATTTAGAATGCAAGAAGAAATTTACTACTTGTCTGCCAGATAAAAATGCCAAGATGAGTTTTGAGCAGGATATGCAAATAATTAAATCAACTAGAATTCCAGAATTTCTAAGCGTCACCAGAACTCTTTTTCTCTTTAAGTTCCCTATGAATTATTTTTGTTTATTAATTTTTAGAGTATGCAGATTCTTCTTAAAAAAGAATAATAAATAGCTGTTACATCAAGAAAGGCAACTAGTTAGAATAAATTTGATATAGAAATTTTGTCTTTTGAAAATCTTGTAAGGTCTGCAGTGCCAAAGTCTGCAAAAAGCTGTAATTTTGGGTGGCATTTACAATTTCAATTCTTACAAAAGCAACGTTTCTACAGCAGTGAAAAATCCAAAGATACCTGTTCAGAACAAACACTTATGGGCTCTCTCAGAACAATCCAGATGACACTCTCAAGAAGAGGTGGAACAGTGAGAGAGCCAAAGTAAGTCCAGTAGTCCAGGGACTTGGGAAGCAGACAGCTGGGATCAAAGTTTGTGAATAGTGCTTTTTTCCCCTGGAAAGAAATAAAAGAAAAAGAAATACCAAGGCAATATTATTTAAAAGCAAGAGGCCAAGGTAAATCATGTCAAAGGAGATAGAGCTTGTTCCACTATCAGGTGGGCTGGCAGCATCTTAGGTGATGACAGGAGATCCTCATCAATGCCCTTCTGAGGTTTTACCACAGTGACAGCTTTGCTGTGACTTTCCTTGATGCCAGGAGGACACCATGAAAGGTGTCATGTTAGCACAGGCTCCCCAGAGCTACCGATGACCATGAGATGGAAGTTGTGGGGAGAAGGCAGAAGATGTTAGACTTTCAGTGTGGTCTCTGTGGGGCTGGCAGACTTACCCCACAGGTTACTGCCGCTTGATTCCCTCCCCACTCACTCCTCCCAGGAGTTACTTCTGCTTCTCCCTGTACCGGACACCAGGCCAGAGATGTCTGTCTGAAATATCATGTCGAGAGTCTGGCTGATTTCTCTCACACAAACAATAGGTTATTTCTCACCCTGTACCTCAGCAAAACAGGGAAGGAAGTCTTTCCCTTTTTTTTTTTTTTACAACTTTCCATAAAGTATGTTTTTCCCCTGTTACTATCCTCATAGCAACAGATTTATCAGAGACTGGGTTCTCTAAGGAATTAGCATTTTCCCCTGATTCTTTACTGTGTAAAAATTATTTTTTGTCTATTTAGTTTTCAACTTAAACAGAATGCACACAAACTGTCTCAAATCAGGTATCAATTGCTAGGGATAAGGAAACATGAAGATGCAGGGAGTAGCTGCCAGGTTTCAAGAAATAAAAAACCCTACCAAAAAATAAAAAATCCCAACAAAAGCAACCACCAATATTAGCTAGTATTCTTTTAGAAGCACTACTTCACCTTGATTCTGATGGTGTCCAAGCGGTCAGTAATCTTGTTCAGTTGAGGGTTGCATTCACCAATCTATTAACACCAAAGGAAAAAAAAACCAGTGGAGCTCCAGAGAAAAGCAACAAAAATTAATGAAAAGCAAATGCATAATTAAACTGCTTTATATAACTGAAGTGACTGTAAGATCAGATGCATTTTGTGAGTACAAGCCTGTGACTAGCTGGTCCTTAGAAATAATACTGGTCATAAAGGAGATCCACTCCCTTGATGATAGTATTCTGGCTACTCATAGTAATTATTTCAGCTACAAAAGAATTGCAAACTTTTCACTACAGGGGAACAGAAACCATTTCTCTTTCATGTTTTAATATGCAGGATATTAAAAGTTACAGACTAACATCAGAAATTTAAACTATTTATAACATTGAAAATGCTGTTTTTATATAAGAACATTCCAAACAGAATTTCTGTGCTAAGAAATCCAGTGACACTTCCCCTGAGTCATTGAAATGCAAACTTGAAAGTCAGAATTACTGAATTGCTGAAGTAGTCCTTTGCAACTGCTGCATGGAATCGCTCTCTGACTGTGCCAGCACCAGTACTAGCTATTCTCAGGAAGCTGTATCAGCCATCAGAAATCACAGAATTGACCAAAGCCCTATCTTTTGCCATAGATTATGGGAACTCCCCATCCGCTTCTTCATACAGAAGTCAGTGAAGCTGTTGCGTGAATATAATCTTAGAACAGGAATAGAAGGCAAAAAGGTATAAAATAATTATTAGGGAATTCTCCAGCTTCTGGTTTTGCATTTTTTAATTATTACTATTTCCTAGAAGAAGCTACCAGCTCAGAAACAAGTCATTAAAAAAACCTTTCAATCAAGCTGTCCCCCTAAAGGAATATGCCAGTCAAGAAAAAGATACTGGGATCCAAACAGAGGCAGCAGAATTAAGTTCCACATCTAATGTTGCATGGGCTTGCAGACTAGGCAAACTGAAGAGTCTGACTGTCTTAAAAAATCTGTTAAGCTGATATTTTTATTCTTAAAGGAAGCACAGCCTTCTATATTGGCAGCTAAACACTATGAAGGAAATAAGTATAAAATAAGTATTTCTTTATCAATAATTACACCAACCATCATGATTATCTCTTTAGGCTTATAATGCAGATTTATTATGAGGGCTGAAGCTTTCTCTTCTTACCTTCAGAAATACAGCCATGACTGCTAGTCCATCTGACTGACAAGCTGCCTCAACAAAACTGGAATACTTCTCTGCATTCCAATGGACCACGTGAAGCTGAAAAGCAAGAGATACAGACAGCATCAACTCTCGCTGAACTCAAGTAGTGGCAAATGAATATTACAACTGTACTGGGTTTGACACTCTATTTCACTTTTTTGTATGCAGAATCATTCAGTGTTCTAAATACAGATATTTCACTGAATCAGTAAATATGTAGTTCAGACAAATGGCAAAAGCATTTCCAAGGGCTGAGATTATTAAAAATTTAGCAGCAATCGGCACACCACAGTGCCTGTCAAATTGCTGTTGGGTCCCCAGATTTTGAACTGAGAAGTTAAGACAAAAAAAAGTGCCAATGGTTATATAACTAGACGTTCTAAATCCATTTTTAGTACAGCTGATTTTAAAAAGTGATTGAAATTCATGAGGATGTCATTAGTATTTTATTCCTCTTTTTCTTTAATCAAGCTTTCAGCAACATTAATCATCCACATAAATAGCTAGAAAACAGGCAAATACACATTAAACTTGCACTGACCCCTTTTCCCTTGTTTAGCTTAAGGGAACATCAGCATTTCATTTTTGACACTTTTCAAATGTTATTTTCTATGACTACCAGTAGTGATGCCCTTACAAGCAGCTTGATTATCTCAGGTTTGAGCATTTGCATTTCCAACAAGCATTATTCTGGAAATGTCCTGTCATATTTGCTTAAGAATCTTAAAGACGCTACCCAGCCAGGAGGGAAGAGGAAAAGCCTGTGATGTCTATTTCCATGCCACTTAAGTCCCTCCTGTTAAATCAGGTTTCCAAATTCCAGGCCACACTTCCTGACGGGAGCTCCTGGTTCCCAGGAAGTGCCAAGTTGTTTCAGCCTTGAGCCAAACTGGAGAAAGCACACTCACACAGTACTTAACTCCAAGTACTTTACAAACATTAATTACTTTCAGAAATCCTCGATGGATTAGTAAATCTTATTACACATAGTTTTTAGTTAAAGATGCTCAGAAGCAGGGTGTGAGATTGGTTTTTCTAAAATTGGTGACCATCTTTTGAGATTTGGAACTTCAAGAATGCTGAGAAGCAACTCATTGATTGACTTAAAACTGGGATGAACCCATTAAAAAAA
The DNA here is from genome assembly GCA_024734555.1 of Trochalopteron elliotii. Classification (NCBI taxonomy): domain Eukaryota; kingdom Metazoa; phylum Chordata; class Aves; order Passeriformes; family Leiothrichidae; genus Trochalopteron; species Trochalopteron elliotii. Next base: position 4,323,299 of record JANPWX010000022.1, read on the forward strand.
AGGCTTCATTTTGGAATACAGTACCTACAAGACAAGGAAAGTAAGAACAATTTAGGAAAGCTGAAACCTGCTTTAAAGGATTTCTATGTGAAGCAACGCAGCTGCATGGCTGAAATAGGGATCCAGGAGTATGAAGATTTTTATTCTAAATATCAATCCTTGCTTAACCTCTATGAGTTTCAATTTTCCTTATCTATAAAATGGAACTCTTACTTGATATCAATGTTTGTTAAGCACTTGGGCTCTAAAGTGCTGAAACATTACTTGCAACAAATAAGGAATCTCCATTGACTGTCGTCAATAATAATACATGTACAGCCACGATGACACACATGCTGGTTCACAGCTCTAGAAATCCTTGAAGGAAAGTTGCTAAGAATATTATACACTAAACTAGGAGGAGAACATGGTCCACTAAACCTTTCTCAAGTGCATTAATATCCTGGGGCTCATAGTGTCTGCACTGCTCCCTATTGTAAGTTCCAACCTATGTTGAACAACTTTTAAACAGTTACATTTTTACATATGCAAAAAGGAAACAGATACTCTCAGTCAGAAATTACTTTTATTGTGGATTTGGGAAAAAAAACACCACCAAAAACAACCCAACAAAGAACAAAAAGAAAAATTCCCACAGCTACTAAAAGCCCACTGCCACTCCCTCATAGCTTTGCCAAAAAAAAAAGCCCCAACAAGATAAGCCTCCCAAAACCAAAACCCCCAAAGAGAGTGTGGAACCCTTTTGGGTACAGACCCGTTCTCAATGGCTTGTGACTTCTCTCCAAGGACTACATCCCATCTTACCACCGCTGTGTCACTGCAACTTGTGAAGAGACCTTGATCAGACTGTATGTTGTCACAAAGAATGGAGCCATGGATCCCTCCTGCTTCCTGGTGGGCTTAACCTTGCAGTCTTCTTTACCTGTACATTAATTCTTTCTTCAACTCAGTCGATGCTTTTTCTTGAAACCTTGCACATCTTCCTTACAAACATGAGCACTGAAACCATCTTCATGTCTCCTTCTGAGGTATTTTCTTTTGTGTGAACAATATTCAGAATCCTTGGTTTTAATTCTGAGTTTCTTATCCCAAAGCCAAAGTGACATCAAGAGAGCTTCTTGTGGAGAGTTACCCAACCAACAGGTAACAGAAAGGCTTTTAGACTGGCTAGAAATTCAGAGATATTTTCTCCTTCCATTTGGATTCTTAGATTGGAAACATGTATTTTCTCAGCTAGAAATTTGGGTTTGGTACTTAATGGTTTTAAAGCACCTCTATTAATTCTTTATATTCCATCTCACCTGGTTCCTGTGGAAAACATAAGCCTTTAAACACTGCAAATGTCACTTTTCCCAATTAGTGTTAGATAACGAATCTTTTTTTCCTGACCAGTATCTCTTATAGCATTCCCAGTAAAATCTGACCACACCACAGTGCATACATTACATCTTTTTCTTCTGTAGTATTATGCCTTTTATTTGTCCATTTATTTTTACACTTTTTACTCTTTTTTGACCCCAGAAAACTCTGACAGTGTCTGAATCATATGTTTTTAAAGATCTCAGTCTCCTGAAAATACTCCATGTTACTTCCATTTGCAAAGAGGAATCTCATACTGAGAACCTTCTCCTGCAAATTACTCAAATGCACCAAAGGAGACAGAGCAGAAGTGAATGCTCCATGCCAGAGCAGATGGTGCATTTCTCCCTGTGGCACACGACCTTCACTGAAGCACAGTACCCCACAGACAGCAGCCATCCCACAGATATTAAAGTGTGGTTCTCAAAGTCATAACCATCACATTGCTAAGTGCACTACAAAATGCAACATTACTAAGTCTTGCATAAACTTACATAGGCCCCAAATCCAAAAATTCTGTGGTTTGTCATTGAAGATGACTTTGAAAACGTTCTCCAATGAAGAAACAGTGAAAGACAAAGTTTAAAATCACTCTTGAACATTAAGTCTTGCTCTTATCAAGCTCTTGTCTTCTGTACTCCTTTTTTAATCCTTTCCAAAGCTTTCAAAGAGGTTCTCCTTTGAGAAACGACCAACCATGCAACATTTCAGGAAGACCGCTTGTCTTTTGATAAAATGCGGGGAAGATGAAAAGCAAGAAGAGGAAGGGCAACACTATTCTTTCAATGGAAAACTAGTCACCAGCTTAGAGGTACAGATGACTCCATGTACAGCCTTACCTCTGCCGCATACTTCATCCCATCCACCGTGTGCTCAGAGCCGGCTTCATCATTGGATCCCCAGTGGAAGTGAATCTGGCGCAGCCTGTAGGTCCCGCTGAGCGGCCCCCCAGTCAGCACTGGAAACCCAAGCAGAGGAAAAGGCTTCACTGAGAGAACAGGAGTCTCTACCCACGTCCTCTAACCTCACACCAGACTTCAGGCTTTGGACACTCCTCTGCTCCTCCTCAGAAGTTGTCTCAGATTTCCCATGTCTTGGAAGTACTACAGAAACCCTCACCTGTCAAGGATATGATTATGAAAATTGCATTTATGGGCAAATTAGCGGGTTACAGCCCACTAAAGGGTATGCTGCTATTGTAAATGTTGAATATTTCTCAGAGAACGGGAAAATGCTTCCATTTTACAACAATCAAAAATTTCCTCTCTTGATTGTACTCAAAAGAATCACTAAGAAATTAAGCTAAAAATATAGGTTTTATGAATAAAAAGCAGGATCATAAAAATGTTATGTCAGCAGAATTCATTTTTCTCTTTGAAATTTTGTGGAAAATAGGCAGAGCTTAAATTTTTAGGGCTCTTTCCTTCATTTGCAACTAGATCCCTTTATATCAGATTGAAGTCTGAGAGAAAGGAGCTTATATTAACATAAATAAAATTAAGCCAATGCTACATATGCATTGTACAACTGCAATATTACTTACAATGAGACAGGGCTGGAAAGCATGTCCTATGAGAAGCAGCTACATACTTTGGGATTGTCTAGTTTGGAGAAAAGGAGGATTAGGAGTGTCTGCTCTCTACTTCTGAGGAGGGGAAGCAGAGAGGGAGCTGCTGGTCTTTTCTCTCAAGTATCCAGTGACAGGACTCACGGATAAGGCTCAAAGTTGTGCCAGGGAAGATTTAAACTGGATTCTAGGAAGCATTTCTTTACCACAATGGTGGTCAAACACGAACAAGCTTCCTGGAGAGGTTGTCAAAGCCCGAGGCTTATCAGAGTTTAAGAAGCATTTAGACAATGCCCTTAACAACATTCTTTAACTTTTGGTTAGTCCTGAACTGCTCAGGCAGTTGGTCAAGATGATTGCTGCAGGTCCCTTCCGACTGAAAGAGTCTACTCTATTCTATTCTATTTCCATTCTGTTCTAATTCTAATTCATGCATATGGGTGGGTTTTTCATTATTTTGCTCTTGCAAGGGCTCCTAATTTTCTTGTCAGACTTAGAATCAAAATATCTCTTCACAGAGCCTTGAATGTGAATTACACTCAGAAAGATTCCTTATTCACAGCAAAACAAATCACTCCACTCTCCCAGCACCATATGTCCTCTGAGTGTTTGGCAATCAGTCTGGAATAGTTTACTGGCTCATTATAGAAATTCTAAGGGGAAATGAGGGGAGATTTAAATTATGTTTTTTAAATTAAGAGCAATAGGGATGACAATAGCAATTTTTTCTCTCTTCGAGGTTTGGTCCAAAACTTAAACTTTCTTAGGAACAAAATAGATCAAATAAAGATGAATAAAGAATTTTTAAGTTGCCTATTTACTAACACAAGTAGCTTGGGTAATGAAAAGGAACTGGGGCTGTTTATTCTGGGAAAAAATATTTAACTTCCTTAAAGCTTCAACTCAAAAACAGGCATTTACGCTGCCTATAAACTTATCAAACAGAGGAGATGGGGCAGTGGCACTTTTAAATTCCTTCTTTTAAGCACTGTAAACTTGGCTGCAAATAATTGTAGAAAAGTGCAAAGATCGGTGTTCAAACTGGCTGAGGAAAAACTATTATGTAGAAATGCACCAGAATTAAATACTTATGCTGAAAAATGTGGAAAATGGCCTGTTTGTGTATTTGTGCAACATCACACAGTGATGGTAAAACCCTTTCATTCCAACAGTAATTAAGGAATAGGATAGTCAGAAGTTTTTAAGGTAAATATCAGTATCTCAAATTCTGAAAAATGCTGGAAGAAGATCGATAGAACCATTTCAAAGAATGGAGCAAATGTGGTACCAAAGAGCATAAACAGACTTACACAAACAGTTACAGACTTGACAGCCCAGTTCCAATGCTGATCAAAGTGAGGAAATAGTTCATGTGGGAGTCAGTTAATAAGGCATTAGAAGATGCTAATGTATTTAGTACCAATTAATTTGACTTTTTTTCATGAAACCAACACATGGCAGGAGTTCTTACTTCACAGAGGTGCCCCAGAAGCCAAATTTGGGCCCTAGAAAATTCAGTATTTTTTGAGCAATGACCTGAAAGAAAACAAAAACAATACTAATAAAGTTTGTCAGTGACAAATATTGCGGAAAATAGTGAACTACTCAGTTCACGGTTGTGGACTGAAGAATCTGGTCCATGCACAGAAGACATGGAGTCTACTGAAGGAAACTGGGGATTCCATCTGCTAATTATCTGATCAACATCAGTCAGTGCTTTGCCATGATATGAACTATATCCTTGGAGATATGGCCTGAGGAAAGCAGTAAGAGGAGAATCACATTACCATTGCTTTGGTACCAGGGGAAGCCGAGAGAAACTGTGTTCAGGCCCTTGTCACTTCATGGATGCAGTTAAGAGAATGGAAGAGGTTTGTGGTGTATTCACATTCATTACCTTTTTTTCTTTTAAACTGAGAGGGTAATTAACAATTAGAACAACTTACCAAAGGCTGTGGTAGGTTCACCATCGCTGGAAAATTTGAAATCAAGATTGTATATTTTTCTAAGAGATGTGCTTTAGTTCACCAGCATCTACTAGGCTCGAAGCAGAGATTAATTCTGGGAAGTTCCGTGGCAACTGACACAAGGTCAGACCGATCACTGATGGTCAGCTGGTGGCTTTCAGGCAACATCCAGTGTTGGCAGAAAATTTAAAACTAAGACTGTTCAGGAAACAAAAACATGGCAGTGTCTCCATCTATGTCTCTCCCTCTTTCCACTGTGAGCTAATAAGTCCTCAGGACTAATGGGTCTTCAAAAATTAGTTTCTCTCTGGCTTTGATGCTTGTGAAAGCATCGTATGGTCTTGGATCCTCAGCTAAGCCTCATACAGCCACAAAATTATTTTATTGCTTGAAGATTCTGCACTCCTACAGCTTCAAGGTGAGGCATGCTGGCTTGCCCAAAATCCAAGAGAAGGTTTCAAAGATGAAGGCACTAACATTACAAAGAGTATGACAAACCAGAGAACTTACAAACAAGAATTAGTGTTTGGAAACAGGGAAGCTACACACTCCTGAAAAGACTGGGGCAATAATACTGTTCAGAGAAGAAAAGGGATTACTTGGGATCTATTTCACTCGTTCTGTATTGGCTCTTACTTGACATAAGAAGTCCAAGTATTGGTTGTAAAAAGGGGAAAAACATAACCAAACCTGCAGCTAAATTCAGATAAGAGATTTGAGCGATTCTGTTGGAATGAACCTGTAATGAGACATAAAGGATTCATCTGCAGTGAGAGAGAGAGAGCAGCATTTGAAAAATTGTACACAACACTGTTCAAACAGGGGGCTGGGAATATCCAGCTGGTAGGGGTGGATCAAACCACTCCTTTGAGTAGGGAATCCCAGCACTTTCTGACAAACACAACCTCGAACTTGTGTCCAAATATGTTCCCAGACTGTATCATGCTGAAAGACAGGGAAAAAGGAATTTCTCATCCAGAGCAGCAAAGCCTTACTGTTCATAAGGAGTTCATACCCAGCAGTGAGATGTGCCCAGGCTGTAGGGATTCTATTTAGGAACTGGTGGAGGAAGTTACAGTGCAAGAGTAAAGGAACAAACCTGATTTGTTGACGGTGTCATCAAACTCCACACTGGTGGAGTGCCCGTTGTTAAGGATGATTTTAGCAGAAGCTGGATCATAACTGGGATTTAGAGGACGGAGGGAGGGATCATACTTGGTTTCCTCAGTTTTGATGTCGATGGGTGACTGACGGTCTCCATTAGCAACAGGAAAAACCTCCTTCCAGTGGGCAGGCCCTGCAATGCATTGGAGGAGAAGTCTAAATTGCTGACAGCACCCTCATTCTCACGAAACAGAACTCTGCTTGAATTGTCCTCATCTGCATGTTTAAACTCAAAAAGGATGCACCAGGAAAACACAGATCAAAATATTCAGCTACTTTTGCTGCATCATATTGAATAGCAGTTCTCAGGACCCCTCCATGGACCTTGCATGCACCTTTAAACAAGGCCACATGCAGTATGTAGATACTTAATTATTCCCAGGTAAGACTCAGCTATGCACAAGACACATACAACAAATGCTCACTCAAATCAGGCATTCTGTATTCAACAGGCACTACGTCCCAACAAATTTTTGACATGCCATTTTTGCCTATTATCATGTCTCATTGTGTCTTTAAGGATTACCTCTTTTCTATGCAAATCCCCACATTAAGAATTTTTTTATGCCTTCGTTATTCACTGCAAAAGACCTGAGAACACATCTTCCACTGATCACTGAATGAGATGGGGAGATGTCAAAAAAGGCGAATGGTGATGTCAGAAAATGCTGAGTGGTTCCTGGAACCTGATGGCAGTGCCTGGAACCTAAACACTGCTGCAGCTCTGAGCATCTCCTCCCAGCCCACCAACTGTGCACACCAGCTGTCACAAGAAAGAGAGACTGTCACCCTCTAATCATGAAGTGTCCATGCACACAGGCACACATACACACACATTATTGTAGCACTGACAAAATCAAAGAACAGGAACATGAGGAGGTTTGGATTTTTACTGCCTTCAGCTGATGACAGTAGATCTTCCAGACACAGATGCAGCACCATTCACCAGACTTACGCAGAAATTATAGGACTAAAGAAACTGTTAATCAATACTAGTCATCTCAACCATCCTCCCTCTAAGCAGGCTAAGCCAAATGTCACCTGAAAAGCTAATAAATCAATAATATGGATATGAGAAAATGGCAAATGACATCCTAAAATATAAGGATATGTGAGTTATCTGTTGTTACCTACTAAAAATCAGAGAGCTCCCCATAATTCACAATAAGAATATATGTGCCAATGTTTAACCCTATTTGGATAAGAGGGTAAAGAAAAATATGAACAAGAAGCTGCCTGGGGAACATATTCTATAAAGACAGAAAACAAGGTTTAGGTTGGAAAGGAGGGGAAAGAAGAAATGAAAAAGAGAAAGGTGAAAGGTGAAAGTCTGCAGGGCAAAAGATCTTTCAGTAAAGCACAGCACTTGTTTTTCCTCCAGGCTTATAATGGTAAGAAGCATAATAAATCAACTGAAAGACTGGATATATGAAATACTTAATGTAAGCATCAGAATCTGGTCCAGTAAAACCTGCCGCATTGGAAATCCTCCTAACTATCTCCCTATACTGAAGATAATTGACCTCAGTGTAAGAATTGGGTTTGTGTCTTTCGAATGGCTTAGCACTTAAATAAAAATGATGACAAAAAAGGATGAAAACGTATGATGCAGTGGTTAATGGCCTAACATCAAAAGCTGTTAGATATTTTTCTTTCCTCAACTTCAATAGAAGTGAATACAGCTGAGAAACCCACAGGTGTTAAAAGCACCCCTGCACCCCGGCAGTAAATCAGGGAGGAAGCGCCCACAGCACCAGGGAGCTGCTGCTTGCACAGCACCTGGGCAGAGAATGATTCTCCTCTGAGCAGCACTGAAAAGCAGAAGTGGGAAAAACTTGTAAAGAAAAGCTTAAGACTTAAGCCTCAGAACAAAGGCTTTCAGTCTTGATTTGTTAAAAATTAATTACTCCATTAACTAAACTCAATAAAGAAATAGATTCTAAGACACAAGATAAAAATCCTACTGTTTTGAAACATAAAAATGTTTAAACTTAATTCCTCTCAGTTCATGAATGGTCAAAGCTATTCAATATTCTAATGACATACAGTTTAGAATATAATTTTAATTGTGTTTAGATGCTAATACTCTGTAGTTGGGGATGCAACACAAAATTATATTTGTAAGAAGCATCACTCCATAATTTATACCTCACTACCGTGATTTGGGATGCCTAACAAAAGCTTATGGGTACTTAATTTTAATATTTCTAATACTCCTTAACTGAGAAAAGACAAAAAATATATTTATGCGCTTAACTACTTGGTCTCTTATTGTTCTGTCTCAGAAATAACTATAGTTATTTGAATTAAATAAAATGGATGACTTGCATTCACAAATAATACAAAGTTGACAAAAGGAGGACCCAAGGCTGTGATTTGGTCACTACCTAATATTTTAGGAGTAACATTCAGTTCTAAAAAGACATTATTGTTTGTTTGGCACTTGTTCTTGTCTCAGATGACCAAAATACTGTTTTGATATGGTGATTAAATGTCTACCAGTAAACAAACTACCAGACATGTGACCTTTCAAAATATACAGGAAAATATCAAGAAACTTCAGCTCACTTTGTACCACTAGACTATATCAAGAAGTATTCCTTACTAGGTAATCTACCAGCAATCTAGTACAATTATCATGCTTTTGCCACTCTAGGAAAACTGTGACTCAATTAATTTCTACATTTTCTAGCCCAATGCAAACTTTTGTGTATGACTGCTGTAAAATAAAGTCCTTAGTGTTGAAAGAGTTGCTCAAATGCATGTCATACAATCAGATTCAAGCCAGTGGGATCTCCAGGGTGAAAACGTCTTCTGAATTCAGATCTGAATTAGATGCCTCCATGTTAAAATAACCTACACTTCAGTTTTCTAAATATGCACTTTAAGACATATCCAGGGAGTATAACTCATTAATTCCCCTCCCATCATTTTTTACTTTACTGAATGAAAGTGATTAATATACCACTTTTTTAACTTATGAAATCCCCTCCTGCTGTTGGGAAAATGTTTTCTTGCTAGAGGCAATTTTCTAGGAGCTTTAAACAATCAAAGTTATTGTGACTGAGATTTATGACAAAAAACTGAACCATCTGGTTGAAGATTTCATGCCTTTATTTTCGACACAGAATTACCACAGGCAATGAATTTTCTGACACTTTTAGGTCAGACTATCATTGCACGTACCACTCACCAGCATTGCACACAGCCAGTTCATGAAACAGATCTCACAATGAAGGCAGTTAGGAATTTGGCAGCAAATAGAACTCACTATAGCATCTCACAGTGTTGTATTTTGATCCAGCTGAAGCTAAAGATTACAAATTTCATCAACAGGATAACTTGAGATAAGCCCAGTGAGACACTACAGGATACAGCTGAGTTCCAGTGAGCCTTTATACGTGCATAAATGGAGCATGTACAGGTTAAAAAGGGTTTGAGTTGGGGTTTTTAACACAGTTTGTTATTATATATAGAAAATTCATTATTTTAGTATGGTCTGACCTTGACAGGATCACATCCTCATTTATTTCTAAAGAGAACCTCTTGCCCAGTTTATCAAGCACCGAGTGCTTAAATGTATAAACTTAGGTTTGCAAGTAATTTGATTGCATATTAGGTTGCAGTAAGATGAGCTCAAACAAAAGCAATTAAAAATTCATTATGGGTTAAATTAAGCACCTTTTTAAAAGCAGATATTGAAATGATGTAATTATTCTCAGAAAGAAAAAATGTATAAGGAGTTATGGCTTGACTGAAGTATCTTAAAGATCTTTTGCAACCTAAATGATTCTATGAATTAATATCCTTTTTATTTATAAAATGCCTCAGCATTACAGTAATAACTACATCAAGAGAAATTTTTGCAGTAAAAGACAATAAATGTAACTAATTACCAAATATTTCATTAAACAAACAGGAAGTGAAGGTAATTGATTTCCCACTGTGGTCCCTTCCAACCTACTCATTCTGTGATTTGCCTTTTAACTAAAGCAATTCCCCTGTAAATGAAAAAGGACTCATGGGGCAGGAACATTCCTGTCCTGACAGGAACTTTGAGCAGCAGTGAAAAGCATGCATGATGCCACACTGAAGCCAGTTTTCAAGATCTCAGTGTAATGCCTCTACAGATAAGCAACATCGAAATTGTGAGGTAGGAAAAATGGCAAGAAAGCAAAGGCCAAGGTTTTCACAGAAATAAAATTATGCCTTCATGCATTTCAGAAAAACGTGCATCAAAGTAACCGAGAACTTCTGCATTAGGTTTGTGTGACAAGATACTGGTGTCAGGGAGGCTGCAGGTGTGGCTTCTGTGAGAAGCTGCCGAAGCTGAAGCTCTCCCCAGGTCCAACAGGGCCAGTGCCAGCTGGCTCCAGGATGGACCCACTGCTGGACAAGGCTGGGCCCATCAGGGACAGTGCTAGCATCTCTGGGGTAACAGATTTAAGTAGGGGAAAGAGTTCCTGTGCAACAGCAGCCAAAAGAGAGGAGTGAGAATTTGTGAGCGAAACAGCTCTGCAGATGCCAAGAGGAAGGGGAAGACATGCTCCAGGAGCAGAGATTCCCTGAACTGTAGTGAAAACCATGGTGAGGCAGCTGTGTCCTGCATGGAGGTCCACAGTGAAGCAGAGATCCCCCTGCAGCCCGTGGAGGGTCACAACTGGAGAAGGTGGATATGTCTTGAAGGAAGCTGTCACCTCATGGACAGCCTACACTGGAACAGGCTCCTGGCAGGACCCCATGGGAAGCCCAAGCTGGACCAGGTTTGCTGGCAGGACTTGGGGTCCCCTGGGGAATCTAATGTGGAGCAGTGTGTGAAAAACTACAGCCTGTAGGAAGCACTTGTGTATTCCCACACTCACACTGGAGAAATTACTGGAGGGCTGTCTCCACGGGAGGGACCCCACGCTGGAGCAGGGGCAGAGTGTGAGGAGTCCTCCCCCTGAAGAGGAGAGGCAGAGACAACATGTGATGAACTCACCACAGCTGCTGCAGGAGAGAACATAGAGAAAATCAGGAGTGAGGTCGGGCCTGGGATAAAGAGAGAGTTGAAGGGAAGGTGTTTTAAAGATTTTATTTTATTTTCTCGTTACCATACTCTGATTTGATAAGCAACAAATAAAACTAATTTCCCCAAGTCGAGTCTGTTTTGCCTGTGAAAGTAACTGGTGAGTGATCTCTCCCTGTCCTTGTCTTAACCCCTGAATCTTTCAGTCTCTTTTCTCTCCTCTGTCCAGCTGAGGAGGGTAGTGATACAGTGGCTTTGGTGGGCACCTGGTGTCCAGTCAGGGTGAATCCCCAAAACGTTTAATTCTGTACCGAACAGTGAGCCCATGTCCTTAAACACAGATATTCCATTTATGCAGACATGTATGTTTCAAAATTTGCCAGTTTATGCACATAATGATTTATGTTGTGACTGTTTCAAGTGACAAATGCAGAAGTCAGAGTGAACACAGATCTTTTTAACTCTTCAAGCACTCAACAATACTATATAACTGTACCAGATTTAATTAATTTCACTTTATTTCTGTCTCAGTTGTAAAAGTAATCTTAGTTTCAGAGAAACTATTTTCAGGGCCATGAAGGGCAACAAAACTTTTCAAGAATCAGAGCAATTTCCTTCATTGCTGCTCAATCAAACAATAAAAACAAGCAAAATCAATAAAATAAATATTGTAAAAGAGAAAAAGCTGAGAAATAAAATTGATGCTAGGGAAGAGCACTGAAGTGTTCGATATCCATGCCTCCTTCCTTCAATCTCCTGTGAAAGGTGTGGTGAAACGGATGGACTGATGAGGAATTATCCACCCCACAGCTGCTGTGGGGTTCCAAGAAAGGAGTGGAAGGCAAACTCTACCTCAAATCTGTTACCAGCCAGGCAGTAAATAGAGTTTTATAGGAGAGATGGGGCCTCAAGCAAGGTCAAGGACCACCCCAGTAGAAATTCTGGTGGCCTCCCGTCTCTAGAAGTTGAGAATAGCAAACAAGAAGAGATAGGATAAGGGAGGGAAAGTGAGCTTCTTATCTGGACCGTGCAGGTGAAGCTCAAAGCATAGAAACATATGGAGAAAAAAATTTGAAAAACAAGACTCATTTACGTCTTCAGGGGAGGGGTAGGGTAGACTGCACAACAGCAGACAACACACCCAATCATTGCAACATCCCTGTGATCCACCACCACCATCCAGTTTTTCAGGAAAAATACATCTATCCAGAAAAGATGGAACAAGAGGGCCAGGAAGGAAAGGTAGTATTTGCACAAACAGTATTCCAAAGTCTAAGTAATAATATACACAAAGCATATTCTTACAGGCATTAGTATATGGAAATACATAGCTGTCTACCTTTACTGTCACAGCGTTTCATTTCTCTGTGTACAGACAATGTAAGATATTCCATGTATTTTATCAGAGTTGAGCCTGCAATTTACAGAACACTTTCATTTCTACTTGCATGACTTGTGAGACCGTCTGCACACTGGAGCAGCGTTTGCATGACTGAAGATGCAAAAGAGAGCAAAGTCTTTAAGCTTGTTGATCAGCCCATCTTGGGACTTCAAAGACTGACTAGATGAAGGAAACCACGGAACAACTAAAATCCAAAAGCTTCTCCTCTTAGGTGCATAGTTATACATTTAAATAACCCAGTCAAGTAACTCGGGCTTCCCACCGTGTAGCAGAAGCAGAAACACAGCTGGAATCAGAAAAGCACTGCTGGTACAGCACTTTCGATCAGTGCAGCCGTCTACCACGTACTCGATCTGTGCACGCAACTGTTCAGCTAAACGAGCGAAGGCAATCCCACCCGGGAACGCGGCAGACCCGACCCGGAGCCAAGCCCGGCCCGGCTCTGCCGGCGATCCTGCCCGCACGGACACCTCTCAGTCGCCTGCCTGGCAGAATGCCGAGACAAAAATCGGCTCGCTCTCACGCTACAAAGCATTTCAGCTCATCCAGCTTTCCCGAGGGCGCGGGACCTGCCGAGCTCATCGACGGGAAGTGCTTCCCGCGGGACCCCGCTGGCCGCCCCGACAGCCCCGGCCGCCGTTCCCTACCGTTGTGCTCGTCGTATCCCCAGTGCAGCATGGCTCTGCTCTGCTGCCGGCACGGGACGGGACGGGACAGGACGGGATGGGACGGGCTGGGGCGGGAGAGGCGGCTGCGCCCGATTTGAAGGCGACGGACGGCGACGCCCCGATCCTCGGGCGGTGATAAGGACACCTCCAGCGGTCCGGCCTCCTGGCCCGTCCGTGCCTGCTGTCGTCCCAAGCCTTTCGTCACCCAGGCTCTCCTCAGCCTCTCCCCAGCACCGTCCGGGTGGCCCGAGGGAGGCAGTGCCGTCTCTCAAGGGCCCGTCCAACAGAGGGAAGGTGGCTCCACCAGCCCCCGTCCCGCCAGAGCACGAACTGTGCGGCAGGGAAGGAAAGACGGCAGTGTCCATTCCTGGGGTCACTCCCGCCACTCCCGAAAGTAAAGCCAAGTGCGCACGGCTGCATCCCCTCCCGTTTTTCTCCCACGAGTGTAAACACAATTCCCTTTGGCCGCAGGAAGATTTCACGTCTTCCCAAGCGGGGCCGTGAGGCAGGAGGGTGTCCCACAACCCGCTGGGAATTTATCCAAGCGCTGCGTGTGCCGGGGGCAGGTGCTTGTGGCAACTGAGAGCTTTGGACTCGGTGCTTAGGCTGCGGGCGCGAGCCGAGGAGCTCTCAGCCTTCCCGTCCTGCAAAAGCTGGTTGCGAAGGCGCGGGAGAGGCAAGCGAGGCCGAGGGTGAGGCCGGGACCGGACCGAGAAGGGACAGGGAC
>JANPWX010000022.1:4342160-4359889 GCA_024734555.1 Trochalopteron elliotii
GAGAGAGAATGGGTCATGGAGCAGGGAGCAGTGCTGGGGAAGAGGGATGGGGGTGATCTAAGCCAGAGTTTTCCTATTGTGAGCAGGGAGTCATTATATGGTATCTTCTCAAACCCTGCCTGAGGTGTGTGTTCTGCACGAGTTCAGCCCTCCCTCTAGAAAAGCATCTGTTAATAAAAATAATAAAGGCTTAGTGGCTTTTTTTTTCCATTTGATGCAGTTGCAGTCTGCTGGACAAACATAAGTAAATGGCTCTTAAAAAAAAAAGGCTGTTTCAGATTTTCTCTTGCAGGCCAAAGCCACTTGATGAATTAATCTGGTGGACAGACAGGAATGTAATGAACTTTAGAAAAAACAATTTCATGTTGCTGGCGTCACATGTTTTAGTCTAGACAGTTCTGTATAATAAAGGGAGAAACAGGTTTACAATAATATTCATGAAAAGTCAGTAGCTTTATTAGGAGTAAAATTTTATTCTCTGTGTTTGAAGCTGTATTCTTTAATGCATTAAGCCTTTGGGCTTAATGTGATTTACTTATCATTAAGCAGTAGAGGAAGATGTTCAGGAAAAAAAATCGCTAAAATACATTTATTCATTAATAGCCAAGAGCCCACTGTAACTGTTCAGACAAGTTTTGATGTAGATAGCCTCTTTCTGTGGAGGAGTCCTGCCTGAGTACCTGATATCATGTATTAAAACTGACTGGAACCTTCTAAAGCCCCTGTGAAGCTGGGAGATGGTGACAAGCCCTGATGGAACACATGGTCTTTGTACATCATGTTACCAACAGTCCATCTACTCTGATCAGAGCTGGGGCTGTATTTCTCCAGTCACTGTTCCAGTTAAAGTGTTCATCTGAGTAGGCCTGTTTTATCAGCCTCATTGCCACTGCTTTCTTAATACTGGTTTTCGAGGTCAGTCAGAATGTATGTGCTCTGAAATTATGGAGGCTTTGAAAGCAGAATGAATATGTGTAACCATTCAGTTTGCTTCTGCCTGTTTAAATTGCTCAGAGGTGAGTTACAGGGGTAGGCTTTGAAACAGCAGTAGGTACCCTGATTTTTGGGGTTGTCTGAAGACCTGTGAGCATGCTTCTGGAATGTTTGCAATGTAATAGGTCATTACCTGGCTATGATCCTGTTCCAGACTTTGGAAGCAGCAGGTGCTAGGGCTGAGATCAGCTGAATCTTATTTTGCTGCAGTGGTGAGAGTTTATGTCCTCTTGCATCCACCCTGCTCCTCTACTACAGACAGTTGTCCCCAGAGTGCAGCACATGTCCATATTCTAGTGCTTCCTCTTTGAAAGCAAAATCTTTGATGAAATAGCTTACAAAGGCAGACTTGGGCTAAAAGAGAGGCTGAGGTGCCCAGAGATAGACATTGCACTCTGCTACAGCCACAGAGTTTCTTTAAATACCCTGGCAATACATGGTAGACCTTGTTGGCCAGACCTGTAGTATGAACAGTTAGAGTGCAAGGTGTGATGATGAAAGGTGAGGTACTGGAAGAAATTCAAAATAGTAAAATCATTTACAAATTGTATTTGGTTTGAGGGGCTACAGGCGTGGCTTCTCTAAAAAGCTGCCAGAAGCTTCCCTCATGTCTGAAAGGGCCAATGCCAGCTGGCTGCAGGATGGATAAGCTGCTGGCCAAGGCAGAGCCCATCAGGTACTGGCAGTGCCTCTGGGATGATGTAGTTAAGAAGCAAACCACCAACAGCAGTTAGAACAGAGGAGTGAGAATTTTTAAAAGAAACAGGCCTGCAGACACCAAGGTCGGTGAAGGAGGAGGAGGAGGTGCTCCAGGTGTTGGAGCTGAGATTCCTCTGCAGCATTTGTTTGACAACAAATGAAATTAATTTTTCCCAAGTTGAGTCTGTTCTGCCCATGATGGCAAATAGTGAGTGATCTCTCTCTGCCCTTATCTCTACCCATGAGCCTTTCATTATATTGCCTGTCCCCTGTCCAGCTGAAGAAGGCAGTGATGGAGCAGCTTTGGTGGGCATCTGGCATCCAGCCAGGGTCAGTCCACCAGAGAGATGAAGGAAGGAACCCTTCCTGGGACTTCACTCCAGCTAAGAGGAGCTGAGGGTGGTGCAGCAGGGCCTGTGAAGCCTGACTTGTTTTCTCTGTGTTCTTTTTCTGGATCACTATTCCAATAGAGCAGGTTTAACTCTTAATTTTGAATTTATTAGTACACAGCTAGATTACCTACTGACCTAACAGATAAAACATACTGAAATGCATGTAACGCTGCTTTTCATAATAGCACAAAAATGGGGCAATAAATAATAGCACAAAAAATGGGGGAATTTCACATCAGTGCAATTTTTGTTAAAAATACCAATGTGTGCATTTTTTTTCTCTCGCAGATAAACATTAAAAATGCTGAAAAAGTTAAAACAATAAATAAAGCATTTGCTGAAGTTCAGAAAGAAATCCGGCAGCTATCAAAAGGTACCACAGCAGAACCTCAGAAGACTCAGCAGGTAATTTCCCTTTGTAAAAATCTGAGAATGAAAAGAATGTGTGTGTTTAAAGCATTATAATGTAAGACTGCATGCAATGAGCTCAGTTGGTCAGAGTGTGGTGCTGGTAACACCACACTCTGCTTGATGATCCTTGTGGGTCCCTTCCACCTCAGAGCATTCTGTGAATTCATGCAGTTGCTTTAAAGCTAGAATCCCAGTTTTACGAATTTGATTTGTGTGGTAATGCTGAAACCTGGTTAGCATGTTCAAATTCTATGTAACTACTGAAGTAGAGAGAGAAGAGGGTGGGCAGCCATGCTGAAGCATGCTTCAAAAGCATATTTTTAAATTACCTTCTAGCTGACTTCTATTTTTTTTTGTTAGTCCCAGCTCCATCCCCATCATCCATACGTGATTTGAAACTTGTATCTCCGCATGAGATACAATAAATACACAGAGAGGATGAACCTGGCTGTTCCCTACCTGAAACACCTGACAGTGCTTTGAAACAAACAGTTCTGCCTCTCTTTGTTCCCAATTCCTAAGCTTTCATATTTCCTCATCAGAAGGACCAACACCTAAAGCAGCAATTTCTGTAGTACACGTTTTGCCTGCAGCACTCAGGGTTCAAAACATGTTTCTCTTGCCTTTGTCTAGTTTTGGGTTTTTTTATACAGGCCTACTTGCAATTTGCATAATAATTAATTCATAAAGTTTAATTCCTGACAAGTTCTTCCAAATAAACTCTTTCTGCTGACTGATGTTCTAGGCAGTTTCAGGGAGAGAAAGCTTCAGGATGAGATGCAGATGAATCCATCCCATCCTGGCTGTTGGGGGAAGGTGGAGTTTGGAGAAGTGGACATGAGTTCTCAGTGTGCCTGAGGTGATCAAGTTTCTGTACAGCTGGGAGCAACTAAACAAGTGTCAAATACCTTAAGGAGAGGCTGAGGGAAAAATGAAACATAAATGACAGTGCTGCCAGCACAGGATGAAGCCAAGCCAGGATTTCAAGGCAGTTGGAGTCAGTGGTGCCATCCCTGCTGGCTTGTTATTTATTCCTGCAAGAATTCAGTTTATATTACTGCTCCTGTGCTAGTAGGGCTCTACATGACTGCTGAATCTAATCACTCAGGCTGTATTAATAGTATTTTCTCCAAAGTTGCAAAAGTGTTGTTGAGTAGTTGTGAACTAAAAGCTGAGCCTGTCCCAGTTGGGCTGTGTGTGTTGTGTTACTGGTATGATGCTCCCATAGCATTTTCTGCTTGTGTCTCAAATTCAGTGTATCCTGCAATCCCTCCAAATTATTGAAGTATGACTACAAAATTAGCCTAAATTAAATATATAAAAGACAAACTAATCTTCTGTACAATGTGTATTTATCAGTCTGGGTGGTTTTTTTTCCAAGCAGAATAAAAAGATTGTTTTCTACTTCAAACTGAAAGTTTTTTTTTTTCTCCAGGTTTCCACAAATCTGGAAGAGGAACCAGCAAATGTGGATGCTGCCACAAGCCTATTATCTCAGTTGTAATGCAAAATGGACAATGGTTGCAAGAAAGGAAAGATCACAAATACTGACGGCTTTGTTTGCACAATTTTATTAAAAAAATCTTGTTAATATACAAGTATTGGCACACTTTAATACAAACTACAAACAGACCTTTCCTATCATCTAGGAAAGTGGAATGTCAGAAGTCAGTGTGAGAAACTTAAAGTGCTAAAACAGAAGGCACTTCACAAAATTGGTTCACTGAAACAATTTACATAACTCAAGTTGATACCCTTCACTTTTCAACTTGGCAGTGTAAGCTTCAAAATTGTTTGAAAAGTTAAAAAAGAATATAAAAAGCTTCTTGGCAGTGAAGCTTCAAAGAAAACGCTGTTAATTGTGAGCAAAAAGCCTAACCATTTTTTAAAAAATGATCCAAAGGCTACAAAGTATTTTCACTTTTCTTACTAAAGAAAGCTCCAAACAATTGGCTTAGACAGAAAAACACTCAGGTGAAAAAGTGCCAGAATTTTTGATAAGAGCCCTTTTTTTCTTGTTCTTGAATTTGTTTTGTGAAGTAGTTAAAGGAAGCAAAAGGAAATATACTCCCAGAGTCAGTGAACTAAGAAGTTATACATTCATTATTCAAATACTTAGGTTATGAAGAAGTCTAGAATGTTACAGTTAGAGGTAGATAAGTAGTCTGGTTGACACAATATCTAATAATTTAGTATCTGCACATCAAAGAGATCACAGACTCCTTCATTATCATCCAGGTTAAAGTTGTAGTCATCTCCGGGAGTAGGAGAGAGTCGTAAGAGAGGAAAAACTGTAAAGCAGGAATAGTTTAGTTTAAATTAAAACACTTTTGGAAAATCAGCCCTATCATAATTCAGTATGTTTGTCATCAGAGTTAGTTTTAATAATTAAAGTAGTCTTGATAATCTGACAAGCTTAGTGGAATACTGTGAAAACCTGTAGTGCATTCAAACTAAGGCAGTAAATGATGTGTCTACCATTTTTTGCATGGTATTTTAAGTCAGTGTGCTGAAGTGGAGTGATAGCTGTGGAATATGGGGGTTTAATTTCTTCTTCTGCAGCAAAGGAGTTCCTGAGCAGCTTTTGAAAACTTTAACCAGAAAGCTATAATTTCTATTTATATTCCTTTGTCTTGTCACAATATTGCATGTATCAGCCTTCAAACAAGTAAGGAACTTGGCATTATCTCTTTTTTACAGAAGGGAAATAGAGGCCAGCAGTTTGTCTGTGCACTGCATTTCAAGCATGGGCTTGAAGCTGTCTTTGTGGGGGGAATGCAAGCAGAGAAGCCTCACTCAGCCCTCACTCTGCACTGTAGGAACTCTAGCACAGTGTAGATGAGCTGGGCATGCCATCCCTGCTCTAGAAGTGGAGACTGTTTTCATGTTAACCACATACTGGCACGTTCACAGAATCCCATCTTGCCCTTTGGACCTTATAACCACATGTCTCTTTCTGCATGAGCCCTGAGATGATCTGCCTGAGGGGCAGATATTATTACAGGCCTTAAGAGGGCACAGGGCAAAAGGAACAAAGTGAGTGGATTTCACCTCCTTGGCTGGCACCTCAGTGAGAGTGGCAGAGGGGTGGGGAGCACATGAATTCTGTGGTAGCTGTGGTTCAGTGCTGCACTCATATGGCCAAAGATGTGCAAGAACAGAAATGGGTGACATTTGTTCTGTTAGTGTACCACAGCTGGACATGTATCAGTCTGCATCCAGAACTATATTCTGAAATACTCAAAGCACCTACACAAAGCTTTAGGCAGAACAGAATTAAACCAGTTTATTTTTTTTTTAAGGCAGCACACTAGTCATCAGCTTGTTCTTTCTTTGTCCCTAAATTAAGTACTGGTGGGTTATTCATGCATATAAGTCCTTGTTGGATTAAGGTTTTCATATTTTGACTGTTAAATAAAACTCTTGCAGGGAACAGAAACAGGAGCAAAGACAAGAGTGACAGAGGAGACAACACAGGAAGAAGCAGTTTCATACTGACTCTTGGCATCAGATTTAACAGATGCCTTCTAAGTGCTGTTCACACAAAAACCATGCTGCTACTTGTGATGATTAGAAAAGATGCTAAATACTTACCATCGGAAGACATGAGTTCATCGATAATATCTCCACTGATATTTCCTGTGGAAGACAGGAGCACATGCTTTATGTATGTGGGGTTTTTTAATACATGTTTGTAGCAGTCAGCACATTCTTTGCGTTAAAACACTGAATTGCCAAGTACACCATGGCTTGTGCAGTGTAGGAGCTGCAGAGATAGTATGCCGTGTGCGTGTAAAATATACTTTTCTTTGTATCCCTCAGTTTTCCCCCCAATACATTTTTCCCACTTCTCTTAAAACCCAAGAGCCATATACAACATGAAGCTTATTTGGTGGCAAAGAAATTAATTTGCTCAAAATTAGTATGCTCCTCAGAGCTGGCTCAGTGGCTTCATTAGATGATAAACAGAGACCTGTTTTTTCCTTTGTGTAACTCACTGGTAATTTGGTCACAAAGAAGAGCTCAGGCAACCAGTGAAATACGTAAACACAAACTGCTGCTTCTTACCTGCAGGCTCCTCCATCTTTGCAATGTCAAAGGAGTTTGGCTTGAGAATACAGTTGACATCCAGAGGCAGCAAGCTCTGGTAGTCAGTGGAGCTGGCTGAGGCTTGGGCACTGTCCCCAGACAGGCTGGGGTACAGCTCTGGCTCCGGGAGGGTGGAGTAAGGGGCTGTGGGGGCTGTGCTGTCCCGCTGGGCGCTGCCATCTGCATGGACAGGAAGGTGTGTTCCAAGTGTTACAGTGAAACAGAACACAGCACCTGCCTCCAGCTCTGTCTTCAGAAGAACATGGCTAATGTCTGAGATCAGGTGAGAGGAGTCTTCCTCTTCCACAGTCACTAACTGTCAATTAATTCAAGGCTAATAAACAAAGGTAATTTGGGACGCCTCAGGCATGCAGTTGTAATACAGCATTTTCTTAAATCTTTTCCTATTACCTATTAATTTACTATTACTGTGAAAAAAATACCTGATATTCAGGCAGCCTCTTACTGTGTCTATGTGGAAGAAGTTAAGTGACCTTGTGGTACAATAGCTGGAACTGGTGCCTGTATTGTCAGTCTCATTAAAAGGTACACGTTCAAATCATATCCTCCGTCAAGAGGTTTGCAATTTTTCTCCATAATGCATTCTGGAGAAGCACCTCAGAATAATTAACAGGATTACATCCAAAACCTGTTCAGTGTAAGATGGTAAGATGCGAGGGAAGTATCTGTTTCACCAGACAGAAGAGGAAGAGGTGTCTCTCTAACCTCCTGAGAGCCATTACTAAGCCCCTGGAGTAGTTTTTTAATGGACAGCTGCTACTCTATGCAAATTCTTGATCTTTCCTTTGTCTACCACCTTTCTTAACAGTTTCTTCCTTACCTGCAGCTGCCTTCCTCCCCCACCCATCAGAGGTAGGAAAACCCCTGGATCTACCTGATGGTGTATCAGCAACTGCTGTTTGCGGTAACTCCTGTCCTTGGCTGGGGTCATGTTGCTCTGGGAGATGTGGAGGAGCTGCAGCTGCTTTCAGTGGAGTCGCTGGAGCTGCAGGCTGAGATGGGGGCTGTGCAAGGTCATCAGGTGGAGGAACTGGAAACACTGTGGGCTTGGAGGTGTTCGATTCTTTATTTATAAGCAGCACATGGATGGGTCCTGAACTACTTTTAAGATTGATCTGGTATTTCTTCTGTCCGTTCTGTCCCTGTAAAGATGGTGTATTATGAAAGTTACTGTTCTTGATAACCTGGAACTGTACAAGGTGATGAAGATGAAGATCAGCTGTTTTAGTCCTCAACAAAAAGAAAAAAAAAAAAAAAACCAACCAAAATCCAACATAACAGCTGCTAACTTGGGTCCTGCAGAGAACCTTACCATTGCCTGAACTGATTTCAGCAGAGATGGACAAAGACAGTACCATGGATCAGCTTCATGTCTCTAGCCTTGGATGCTTTTACTGTCATTAGATTGTGCTTAGCCTCACTAAAAACAGCTTGTGAAAATTCTCAGGTGAATTTCAGCCTTCTATAAGCACAGTGGCTAACAAGCTTCATACAATGCTCTCTCCCAACTACGTAAACACTATTTAAAACCAAGCACTGCAACAGCAACAACAAAAAAAAGTTAATGATGGACAGAAGTAAATAATTTGGCCTCCTACTTTAATCTTGCCAATTTAATCCCTTTGGCTGAAGTGAGATTGCAGTCTGTTTCTCTATCCAGTCTAGTACCATGAGACTAAATCTAAATTACATCCAAACTAAATCTAAAAGACTTTTTCATAAGAGATCCATTTTAACAATATAACAGAGAAACTTGACACATAAAAGTCACTGAGTTCTCCAGATAATTCATGACAACTATGCATTATTTTGAAAGCTGCAACATTTAAAGCAAGAGAGAAGAAACCCACTTGTGTATTTTGGTTTTAATAGAAGGCAGGGTTAATATTAGTCTGTCTAAGTGTACAAAACCCACTTTTGTCTGTCCGGCCTCTCTTCTCAACTGAAACAATCCTAATCCTTTCTCCCTTCCTCTTGCACATAGACAGAGATAAATCCTCTGCTCTGAAACAGCTCTCCTTTGCCACTATTGCTCTAGAACACTTAGGTAAACAAGAAACCAAGTACATACCATTTCAGGTCTAGGTACTTCTAACTGTGTACCACAAGGTGCTTGAATTGCTAGAAGTGTGTCTCCTGGTTAAACAGCAATTTTTAAGAAAATGTTAAGTGCATTTTTCTTCAGTCTTGTATAGTATCCACTTAAAGTGGATAATTAAAGTACATAATTTAGCATTTATAAACTTGTGGTAGGACCTGTGTAGTCCCTCTAAGATCCAAGTATATCACGTAGTATAAATAGCACAATTCCAATACTTAGATCACTGTTGCAAAAATCTTTTCTCACAACAGTACAAGATTTATCATGTTCTTTACCCATTTGTCTTCTAGTTGTATATGTAACATAAGGTGAAAGTATTTAACTAGTTCCTTTTTTCAGAGAATCAAAGAAACATTTAGGTTGGAAAAGACCTCCAAGATCATAGAGTCCAACCTCATCAACTAGACCACAGCACTAAGTGTCATGTCCAGTTGTTTCTTGAATACTGCCACAGATAGTGACTCCACCACCTTCCTGGGCAGCCTGATCCAATGCTTAGCCACCCTTTCGAGAAGAAATTTTTTCCTGATGTCCAACCTGAACCTCCCCAGTGCAGCTTGAGGCCATGTCCTCTTGTCACTTCTGGGAGAAGAGAGTGACCCCCACCTGGGTATAGCCTCCTTTCAGTTACTTGTAGACAGTGATAAGGTCTCCCTTGAACCTCCTTTTCTCCAGGCTAAACAACCCCAGCTCCCTCAGCTGCTCCTCATATGACTTCAGCTAAACCAGCTCTCTGGTCTAGCTCACTTCATGGCTTTGATGAATGGTGGTACCACAGAGATTGAACAGAAGAAAGAAGAGGTATTAATGTCCATCTTCAGTGCCATCACTTCCAAGTATCTAAGCTTATGGCCTCCACAGGACATACAACTGGGATGTAACAGCTGTCTGTCACACTCATCTGTGACTTTCTATGTGCGTTAAAATGTGTTGGTTAAAATCGGGACCGCAGTTACATGTACAGCACTGGCACAATAACTGCATTGTGTTACTAATTTGGAATAACACTTCTTTCTCTGCCTCCTAAGAAACACTTAGGTGAAGTACTATGTGAGCACCATGCCAGGTGCCTCCATGTTTTTTAATAACTAGCTCTTTTCAGTAACAGCTCATTTTTGTTAAATTCTGCAGTAGTTTTCTAATCTTGTGTTTTTATTAAAAAAAAAAAATCTTCCTTGTGGCAAAGAGAAGATGGTTTTGAGTCTAGCTGGAAGCTGAACAACAATCTTCCCTGGGGTGCCCCAGGATCAGGAGATGATGTCAAGGGAAGTAACCTCTGCCAGCACTTCGGCAATTTCTTCAAAGCACCTGTTCAGGAATCCTTTAGATTTAGTAGCAATGCCCCATCACTGACCTTCCACTGGCTCCATTTATACAGCATCACAAGCTCTGTCTGGCCACAGCTGTCACCAGAAAATGATACAAAATTTGGATCATTTTTTTGGAGGATTGTACCAACATGTCCTGTCTCTGGTTCCATTAATGGCCCATAGCAAGCTGCTGAAAAGTATGAATACCAAAAAAGACATCCAAACCCAGGACTCCAGCTGAGCTTTCATTCTACACAATCTGTGACTACAACTAGAAAATGCCAGAACTTGGTAGCCATGAATATTATGAGACCTCTACCTAGTACTGATCACTATTGAGTACTTCTCAATTCAAAATACTTGCAGGAAAAAAGCAGGTTAGTTAGCAAGTAATTTTTCAAGAAATCCCTCACTTTAAAAATACTAGCAGCAACTTACCATTGAAGCAGTTGCAGATATCCTCATGGGTGACATATGAAAATGTAATTTATGTCAAGGAACACTTTTCTTAAAACAATATAAAACTGGTATTTGGTGCTCTTCAGAAGAAGAGCAAACTGAGCCTAAACTATAACATTATTGTTAGAGGTGTGATCAAGGCATTATTTTTGATTTTCAAAATGGCTCATTGCAAATGATAAAGAGTTCTGTGTTTTAAAGAAAATACCTGCATCAGCAAAGAAAATACAAAAAGAAAAATAGTTGTGTAGCTTGAATGAGAAGAGATTCTTCTAAAAAAGGAGAACATGTAAAATCTTGTTTTGAAGAATACCATTTACGTTGCTAATTTGACAATACAGAATTCAGGTATGCATCAGCATTTCCCAGAATCACACAAAAATACTGCTAGAGGGAACTTCAGAATTCATCTGTCATCCCATCCCTCTGCCTCAAGGCAGGATCAATCCACTGTTCAGACATTCCAGACAGATGTTTGTCTTTCCTCTTCTGCAAAACCCCCAGTGACAGATATTCCACCACCTCCCTGGAGGATCAATTTCAGTACTAGCTCTCCCAAAAGTCTGCCCTGACATTTAACTTCAATCTTCTTTGCTACAAAATCCACTTTACAGAAACAGTTTTTGAACAGAAGCTCCAGTAATTTTTTTACTTATCAATAGTATCTCAGATAAGAAGGTCACTTTCTGCTCCCATTCTCAGGTGTCTGTTTTGCAGGACAGCTGAACACATGCTTATATGCAATGCAGCTGGAACTCTCTGGTATTTATATACAGGATTTTTTTTTTTTTTCAGTTTGAAACCCAACAAGCTTCAGGACTTTGTCAACTCCATTTACCTTTGGGTGATAGCTTAATCTTTTCAAAAGAATGAAGCAACAAAAAAGATTCATGTAAAGCACTGGTAACAAAATATAAATTCAAGTTCTGGAAAGCCATATAACTAATTTCAAGTAAGACACTAGGATTATGCTACTGGCTTAATAGTTACTGCTGTACATATATATATATATGCTAAATTATTCTCATGTTACTAATCACAGTCACAGAAGTTAAAAAATCATGTAAATAAGATTTATATTTTCTTGTGTTGAAGAAAAACCTGAAAAAATACTTGCCTTACCTTGCTTCAGGGTAAAATGAGTTACATTATGCTTTATCCATTACCTACACTTTAACTGTTGCTTTAATTCTAGTTCCAAAATACACACAATTAATTTAAAAGGATATTGGTGGTTTGTAGAATCATCCATGACATTCTTGATACTTTGCTGAAGCCAAAGCTTCTGCTGATCCAATTCTTTTTCTTTTAGCTCTAAATCTTCAATTTCAGCTTCCAGATACCTCAGCCTGTCTATGACTTCTTTTGTATTGCAGCCAGCACCTACTCCTCTTAAAAAAGTATAACGGTTCATGAAATTACATGTGAAAATCTAAAGCAAACATCCAATGATAATTTCTTAAGACTATTTTCAACGTTTGAAAAATGTACTACTATTCAATATGAAGGAAATGAGCATTTAACCTCCCAGTAGTGTTTTAGCGGGAAAATGAAAATTCTTAATTTCAGATCAAATTTAGAATTTCCATCTACAAAAATTTATCTTCTTTTGAAATGCAGGTTTTTTTGTGTTTGCCAAGGCCTATCTCTTTCCCCTATAATTCTCATCTCAGGCTTTTACCTTCAGAGACCTAAGAGAAAATAGGCAGGGACTGTGGTAGGGCAGGTAGGTGGAGACTGTGTCCTGACAGCCCCCCGAGATTCATTCTCAGTGAATTTTTCAACTACAAGTGCTAGTTATAAAGTAGCACTGCAAGTTTTCTGAAGTTTCTTTTCTGTGGGCTTTAAACTTGATTTTATGTATCGCAGACGCAAGTTAAAGGGAAAACAAATACTGTTCATTTGCAACTTCATTGTATTTCTACAACATCCTGTTGCTCATTGATTAGCACCATGTTAATTTTATGGTGCCATATTATAGTCAGAAGAAGTAGAAAGAGGTAATTTTTGTTGCTCTTAGGAATGTGAAAATTTGCAGAACTGACATAACTTACTTCCACTGAATGCTGTTTTTTGACTTCTTCTCAATGAGATCAATCCCCTCCAGAACGTTGGTGATATCATAGATCCTTCTCTTCTGCCTCACAGCAAGCGTATCAGCAGCCTGTCGGGAGAACAAGTATCAGCAACTTGCATGCTGAGGGAAAGACAGTTAAGCCACTCCCTTGGAAAAATGCCATCTAATGTAACTTTGAAGGGAGAAGGTTCCACTCTTCAGGAGCCAGATACCATCATGAATTCTGAAGTTCAGCACCTGCAGGCAGTGCTACAAAGCACAGGGAGCAGTCCCCTGGCTGAAAGCCAGCAGGCCATCCCCCAACAGAGAGGGGAGCTCACCACAGAGAGGGGAGCTCCAGGGGGTTGCAAAGACCCCTCGGTCAGTATCTGGAGATACTCAGTTACATGGAGGAGCTTGCCATGCACTTTCTGGTGAGCAGGAAAAGGTGTGGAAGGCAGGCAGCAACACCCTGCAGTGGGGCAAGCCTCTGAAGCCAAGACCACACTAAGTCTATAATTCCTTCCACTGACACTCGAGGTATTAGAGCCTTTGTTTGGATTCAGTGGTGCCAGGATACCAAACAACAGGGCTGTAATTTCACAGAGTGGCTGCAGGAGAGCTGCAGTATTCCAGGCCAGGGTTGTCCTTGCACAAGCCCCTTGCAGGGCATGAGGCTCACTCGATCTGTCACACTGAGCACCATCACCCTGGTGCAGCTGCCAGGGGTGTTGCTGCTGACACAGGGCCAGCTGTGCAGGGCATCCGAGGGCTGAAACACCTCACCCATCTGAGCAAGGCAACGTCAGGCAAAGGAAACCACTTCATGCCTTACTTCTTTCTCTCCATGGTGACTTTTGTGTAACTAATGCAAAGAGCTAAGATAAAATAAGCAAATGGGCTAGTCATGCCTTCCACACCTGAAAAGCAGCTCAAGTTCAAAGAATATTCACTAAAAGAAGGAAAAGCAGAGAAGAGCCTGACTCTGTAGTTACTTGGGACACTTAAATACAATGTTTACATTGGATTGTATGCATTAAACAAATAAAAGAGAATTAAAATAAAGAGAAGGGTAGGCAAAGACTTCTGAATTTGAACTAATGCATAAAGGCAAATAATTTCTACTACAGGAGCATAATGATTTATTTCAGTTTGTTCCAACAATCCATTAAATGTATGCTTTTTGTAAGGTACAGCTCAAGACAACCATAGCCTGGAAGAAAAAACAAATTTCTTTGCTTAATAGTACAGTTACCTTTTGCTACTGAAATAAAGTTGAAAGGATAAAAAGGAAGAACAAGATGTAAAAAATACTCTTATAACCATGAAGTATAAACACTGCTCTTTCTCCTTGACAATAATATACCCACTAAACACTGTTTTCCACTGACGCCATTAGCAGCATTTATCTTTTGTATGGTCTTCTGTATGAGTCTTAAAATATTTTCATAACTAACAAAACAAGATGCATGCAAATACATACAAAGTGAGTTTAGTTCCCTCCAAGGAAACTGGCTCTTTGATTTCCTTGTTTCAGGAGGTATGCACCTGCTGTCTTAATCTGTTATTTTTGCTGGATACATACACACTGCTTCCAAGGACTGAAAGAGAACCTTAAAAATGCAGCAAGTGACAGAGTTCATGCCATCTGCACCTGAATCAGCACCTCATACATCTCTCAGTCTTCAGTTATTCTACAAGCTGTTTACATTATTCAGTGCAAGGAATGGACAGCACACACTCAGATACTGTTCAGCTTTCTTCTTTTTTCCCACTGCTCCACATATTGACCTAGGACTTAGTCTACCACTCATTACTTGAATGATGAAGAAACTGCTCTGGAGACAGATTTCATTACCTCTTGAGATTTTCTCAAAGGCCTGTCTACAAAATATAAATGCTTTACTAATCTTAATGTATTTTCAAACTGTACTGGTAGCAAAAGATACCAATGTACATACATTTGTAGCTATGAAACCAAAGCTTAAGTTTTTGTTTTTGTTTTTTTTTTTTTTTTTTTAAAGTTGTCCAATTTCAAATGTTTCAAAGTTGAGGTTATTGTTCCAGTCTAAAAGCTATTGCATTTTGTATGCCCAAAGCACAGCTCCCATGAAAACCAGCAGCAAATTCAGCTCCAGATCCCAGGACAGGGGCTCATTTCATAGGAAAATTAACAACA
This sequence comes from Trochalopteron elliotii, assembly GCA_024734555.1. Lineage (NCBI taxonomy): Eukaryota > Metazoa > Chordata > Aves > Passeriformes > Leiothrichidae > Trochalopteron > Trochalopteron elliotii. Next base: position 4,356,871 of record JANPWX010000022.1, read on the forward strand.
CAGTTACATATGTATTTGGCTTGACTAGCCCTGCATACAGTTCAATCACTGCTATGAAGTTCAACTACTTACAGCAAGAGTTCCAACACAAGCTGGGACCTGTTCCCAAGATAACAAGTTTAATCCAGACATTCACTAGCTTTCTGGTAGAGACCTTATAATCTAATTATCTTTTAAAAATTTCACAGAAATTTTAAAAAGCAATTGAGAAGTTCCTCCCTGACATTCTAGCAGTTACCAGTGTGATACCTTCTGCAGGTACATGGATTACAAATTAAGTTCAGTCCTCCACATAAACGATTCACTAATAATTTAAATAATTAAGAGCTTCTTGAGTCAAATCTGTTGTCAAAAACACTGTCAAAACTCATTGCTTCTCAGCCCGTGTCAAGAAAGGGACACCTGCAACAATGGCCCTGCTAACACGGTGGACTTAGCTTCCACATTCAGAGTTCTTTCACAGAGTTCTTTCATAAAATCTTTCTAATGTTAAGCTGCTGAACTCTATTGTTATTCTTCCCAATACCTCCTCATACTTTAAGTATGTATTCAAGCCAAGCAGTCGTGAGTGTCTCATAGACAGGATCAAAGCTGGAATAAATTATCCAAGCAGAGAGCTATGGTTCTGTGTACATTCTTATGGTGCAGCTCCTGGAATACAGAAGATGCACTGTTCAACACAGGTTCAGCTACAGGCAGGCACACATGCCTAGAAATAAGAAAGAAATGCCAGGAAAAGGACAATTGAGAGTTTGTAGCCATACCCCACAACTTGTTTGCTCCCTGGGAGCTGACAAAAGGCAGCAGAAATCATCAGCTGTAAATGTGCTTCCTTAGCCCTAGAGAGTGGAGGAACTCGATAGAGCACCGTGTCAGTCATTACTGAGAACCTTAACAAAGCACAAGGGCCAGCACTGCCTGCTTGCTCTCTCCATGTGTCAGGGGAAACAGGTCCTGCATCTTCTGAACTCTGCCTCCACCACATGACAACATTTTCTCCCCAAGAGAGCTGTCAACAGTTTGGTGAGAGTTTTAAATTAAACGGTGCTCTTGTCAAATTGTACAAAAAAGTACTGAATGTCATTGCAACATAAACACTGAGGGAATGTAAAATCTAATGGACAGGCTCCTTCTTCTTCTGTGGAGCACAGCAAGTGTAAGGTAGTTATTTGTCCCTGACCAGTACACTTCTAAAACAAGTAGATTTTAGAATATCTCATGTTTGCATTGATGATCAGAAACACTACTTAACCATTATTAGAGCATTGTGCCAGAAACAAAGCCCACTTAAGAAATTAGGGCAGAAGTATTGCATGTACACTATGAACAGCATTCATTCAGGTGGTTTATCCCTTATTCACTCATCTTGCTCTTTTTCTCTCTTCTCTGCAATTCATGGGTTCTTGCAGATAGAAATGCAGATAGAAATTTAGTTTTCTTTCCCTTCTATCATCCCTTAGTGTTTTAAACTTAATTCCATAATTAGACTTCTTTATACAGGGCTATTCCGTGACAAGTGTGTCATTACTTTAGAATAGCTGTTTGATTTTAAAGTAAATGCAAAATTCAAATTTCAAGTAAAGAAAATTCTCACTTCCACTCCCACAATTTCTCAGATGTTATAAGAGAAGTGTCCAGCAATAAAACATTTTCACAGCTTCCTCTTACAGCCTCCTAAACTACAATTATAGAGTATTACAGATGACCAGAAAACGTCCCATAGAACACATTTTCCTTCTCAATTGCTAAATCTCAAAGCTGGAAGTCCACCTGTTTTCAAATTTTATTTTCTTTCTAGTGCTGGTTTTGCTACAGAAATACCAATCAGCAGCACAACATGAGACAGTCAATACTAGCCAGCAGGGAGACACTTAAAAGGTGTTCACTGCACTGCACAAATCATTTCTTGGAATGCTCTTTTCCATTTCAAGACTGTCCTGTTCTTCAGTTTGCTGAGCACACTGACATAACACAAACTGGTCTTCATTTTTCTTTAGATACATGGCTTATTTAGGAGAAAACCAGTTACAGAAATATATGTTCTGACTCACTGCTTATGAAAATACCAAAAATTAATGCACTGCAGTTAGTATTTACTTTCAACAAACTGTAACCTGTAATTCAGGAACCAGTCTCCAATAGGTCTTGAGCAGGAATGTCTGTGATTGGTTGCAATGACCACTTAACTTTTCTGAGGCTATCAACCCTTTCATTCCCTCTGAGTATGTACCTTTCTCACTGAAGAGAAAAAACATTGTTCCAACCCACTACACAGCCTAACTTTATTGTTCAAGTGCTCTTTGGCACTTTTAGCCAAGCTTTTGGGCCTGATGTCTTACAAACTGAGTATCTTTTGCTTCTCAGATTGACCTGGAACATCTCTCAGGACATGATGGACAATAAAGGAAGCTGCATGACAATCCCAAAGATCTGGACATCTTCATTCTGTTTTGCTAGATACAGAGGCACCTTATACTAAGGAGCTCATCCAGACCACTGAATAACTAAATGAGGAATAAAAAACCTATCAGTGTCCTTCCCTATTCACCCTGAGGTTTCATTAGCCAGAGTAACATCACCAAACTGCACTCACTCTGAACAGGGATGCACAAAAGCTCCGAGAATACCATTTACCTCCTGGGACCTAGTAAGAGTAATCAAATAAATAGGTCAGTTTTCAGAAAGGAAAACTTTCCTCTGCTTTAAGCAGACCACCAAGCCAGCCTCTTGCTGCACTCTGCTGAACAGCTCAGCTGTTCTCTGACGACCTTCCCCAGTTAGGTTAACACAGCTTTGCCTCAATGCACTGTCCACCCGACAGCCCAGAGGGCCTGAGCTCCTGGGCCAGAGTGGCAGCACGCTCCAGGGAACTGGCACGACACAGTGCCAAGGATCCCTCCTGCAACACAGTGACTTCCCGGCACCAGGACCTCGCCCAGGCGGGCTGGCCCGAGGGCATCACTGGAGACCTCCAGCTGCTGCAGCCCAATGCCCTCATGCCTTGGAGGCAGCGGGCTGG
>JANPWX010000022.1:4364888-4568628 GCA_024734555.1 Trochalopteron elliotii
CTCGTGGATCATAGTGGCCCCGCTGCCGTCGTGCGTACCCCTGCGCGTGTCCGAGGCGCCGCCAAAGGCGGCCCGCGGGGCTGCGGGAGCGGCGTGGGACGGGCCCGGCGCCCTCCGAGCGGGGCAGGGGGTCGGTCCCTCGGTCTCCGAGACAGGGGTTACACTTGGCTGGCGTGGGCTGCTCCTGGCTCTAGCTCAGGGTAGATCAGGCCTGGAGTCGGCCAGATATGTCCCACGAGCCTGCCTGTCCCCGCCTCCATAGCTCCTTGTCGCGCATTTCACGGTTTACATTTCATACGATAACACTTAGATTAATTGCAAATGATGTTTTCACATCCATCCAGGCCAGGCACAGGACACGCTGATGATCTGGCCAGGGGCACAGGGAATTCTGGATGCTTACCCAGCCCCTTCCACTGGCGTCCAAATATACTTGGCCTTAATTCAGGTACACCTCTTTCCCTCAATTACCATCGAATAAAAAGAGAAGCTTTAAGGTCTATACTGTGTAAGAATTCCGGGTATGCACTTAAAGAAGGGCGGACCCTCAGCTCCCCATCACACACAGCAGTGGAGTGCGATTCCTGTGGTGTGCCACGGCACATGGGCTGTATCAGCTCATGCAATTGCACGTTCTGGGCAACATGTGCATGGAACACACTCTCTCTGGACCTGGAATCACAGTCCTCCTGGTCTCAAGTAACGCAACAATTTTTTGATTCCATACTTAGTATTGATTGAAGCAGATAATTCTCTAGTTGCAAAATGAAAACAAAGTCTGATCATGAAATTGATTTTAAATTGTCATGATTAATGCATGAGACAATGCCTTGCATCAGACAAGGTCAGTGTTCACATTTTGTTTATGTATTTATTTAAATAAATTTATTTTATTTATTTATTTTATTAAGCTATGTCTTTCAGTCATGCTGGGTTGAAATTTATCCTTGTGAACTGGTAAATTCAGTACAGCTTTCTCCTGCACCACATCTTTATTGTTTTACCAGTTTGAAGGTAAAAATCATTTAAACACTTATTGAAAAGCTCTAAGGAAGCCATGTAAGCATAAAGAAGGAAACAATGCCAAAGGCAGAGCCATCTGCAAGAAAAACAAGTGTTCCACGCACTACTAACACGTGCATGTTCCCAAGTACCGTAATATGAAATTCTTGAGCCAAGAGCAAGGAATAGAAACAATTGATGTTAAAAATGTTAACAACTCCCTATGACAAAATCAGAAAATAAGTTTCAGAACAACAGTTTTGGAGTTAAAACTCAGAAGAGATATTAAGAAATTGCATCAGGGTAAGAATATGTTCTTGTAACTTCCTGGTGCATTCCAGGTATTCAATTACTTCACCCAAAGTGTAGGTTGGTCAAATAAAAAGCAAAGAAAAAAGAAGTTCCCCAGGAAACACTTGATCAACATGACAGAAAGCACTCTGAAGTGGTGCAAGTTTTCTGCACCAGTGATATCCATGAAAATACTATTGAACAGCTTTCCAGGTGAGCATTTCCCTCACATACTGTGGACAGTGTATATAGAGCACAAGAGTAAGAAAGAATTCTTCTTCCTTTAGAGAACTGGTAGTTAGAGTTTGTTCCTATACTCTACCAACCATTACCACTATTTTTTAATTTTTACATATTATGAACAATGGCACAGATTCCAAGCAAACAGTCCTTAACATCTCTCTCCTACCTTAGCTAAGAGTACCACAGTGCAGATACCTCCTCATTAGTGCTGATGCTCACTCCTGGTGTTTCCATAGGTCAGGTGTGGGAACTCGATGCAGGGAATCAGAACTGAAGCAGGCAACTGCTTTCTGTCCCCTCCATAAATTTGGAATTTTACCCTTTTATAACATTGTGCAATCTCTAGACAATTCCCAGCCCTACACACCTGCCCCTGTGCAAAGCAGAGTGGGGGCTGTTTTCCCAGGCTGTTGCAGGCCTCTCATTCAGTTTGTTGGTCTGCCTTTTTTTTTTACTTTGCTTTGTCACTGCTACTTCCATTCTTAAAACAAAGAGTCTGTTCCCAGATTGCAAGGTTGTGCTTTGCCAACGACTAGTGACTGATCATCAGGACATTGTTTACACTGCCACGGCCTCTGCTTTCAAATTGAGTCCATGTTTTCAAGGCCTTTTTCATCCTACACTTAAGCTGCACCTCATAACTAGAAGCAGCTGGTATCAAGCTCTGGTTCACACAAGCTTTCATTATCAAATTGACAACAAATCCAGCAGGCCTCACACAGTTACCCAAAGGCCAGGGCTTTTTACCAGCACTAAATAAAGTACTTCTGCAGGGCTGCTGGGCAGCAAAATGCACTGTCAGTTACACCGTGCCAATGTGCTAAAGCCTAGGCTCTGAACAACTGAGTAAAGTCGGCTTAGGGGCTGCTATGGTCACTCGAGACACAGGACTGTGCTTGAGCTACGGTGAGGTGCAGGCGGAGGAAACAGCTCCACCTGCTGTACCAGCGTGTCCCCGGGATTTTACTGCTCACAGCTCCCTTTACCAGAGCAGCATGAAAATGCTTCAGAAGATGGAGTAGTTCAGTAACAGTTTAGGATCTTCTGAGAACAAGCAAGTGAAGTAAATGCCCGAGTACAGTGGAGATAGTAAAGCCTCTACCATGAGATAAGTGTAACAATATATTCACATAAGGCTTATGTTTTGCTTCCATAAGAAGCTCTTAGGTTATTATCTCCTCTATTTCAAAAGCCTAGTAGGAAGCCTATTGCTGTGGAGAAAACAAAGTTCTGCTGCCAAAAAAGCCACTCTGAGTTGCAGTAGTTGCACATTCTCCAACAATTCCTTACTGTGAGGGTGGCAAGACACTAGAACAGGTTGTTCAAAAAGTTTGTGAATGCCCCATCTCTGAAAGTGTTCAAGGCCAGGTAGGATGGGGCTCGGAGCAACCTGGTGTAGTAGAAGCTGTCCCTGCCCATGGCAGGGGTGTTGGAACTGGATGATATTTAAGGTCCCTTTCAAACCAAGCCCATCTGTGGTTCAACATTCTTCGTTCTCTCATTATAAGAATCTTTACCTCATGGAAGAAAAGCTTAGAAATTTCCAGCTTGCTTTTCTCTTATTAAACATGCTAATTACTGGTTGCATATGATGCTTTTCATCTATACGTGTTTTGACCCATTTTGACAGCAGTTAAAAATAACCAAAGGTTGAAAATAACTATTTAATATGAAAATAACATAAAAACATTTCTCTGCTCCCTGAACCATCAAAATATACAAAAACTTAATTCTCTAGAAAACAAGGAAAAGTGCACTGTAGTGGATGAACTGTTTGTGTAATCTACATTTTTAATATAAATATTAATAATCTTCAAAGTCTTGTTGAATATCATTCAATGCATGTGTAAGTCGTCGTATTTTACTTTCCATGGCTTTTTTATTGTTTGCCATTTCTTGCAGAAGCTCCCGCATTTCTTCTTCAACAGAGTAGACCTGAAAGAGCACACAGAGATGAAGTAGAATTCTTGCTTTTTTTAATACACATAAACCCATATAATCTTGGCAATTTTTGACACTGATAAGCAATGCAGGTGTTATATGCTTATGTTTGAATATGCACTGCATTACTCTTGATACTGGATGCAGCAGCAGAATTTTTTCTTTAAAAAAATTAATTAATCTGCTAGGAGGTAGCAAGTACTGTATCAATCCAGATAATTTATCATGGGAAAAAGAGCACCAGTTGTCATGTTAAGGAAGAATGCAGTAGATGACAAACAGTAACATTTAAGGTTGGTATAAGGAGAGTTAAATGGATTATTTGACATTGTCATCATTACTCTTGCCTGTATAGATAGGGAAATGTTAGCTATTGATTCGTAATAGCTGCATAGCATGGAGCTTTATTTTTCTTGAATATAAAGCATTATGATGGCACAAGTCTAGGGATTTTCTTGCTGTGCAAAGATTGAGTACTAAACCAGGACTGTTTCCATCCAGGGTCACCCTGATAGATGCAAACAGGAGACTTTCAAGCATCACTCTTGTAACAACTGTAGAATAAAAATGCAAATACAATATATGTATAAATTGAGTATTAAAATTACTTTTTCATTTGCTGCTTCAATTTGTTTTTCCTTTTCATTTTTCAGGTGCAAGATTTCTTCCTGATGTGATGCCAACACTGACTCAAGCTGTTTTCTGAAAGCATTTTCCATTTCGTGAAGCTTTTGCACAGCAATCCTAAAAAAAAATTGGAAAGAAAAATCAGAGTCTTGCAAACAACTGAAGTATTTTACTTTGTCCAGTTCTGCCTTTGATAAGGTTTTAATAACTTAAGCATGAAGACAATTATATATTGGCATCAGAAGTGTCCTCTTTTCTCAAGTATAAGTTCTAGCTTTATGCTTTATAGTTCAGGACCTCTGGCATTCTCTAAGGAGAGGCATTTAATCTCTAGCAAAGGATATGAAGATTAGGGCTTGCTACTGTCAACATGGATAAGAGCACCACCACCAGATGTTTTCAAACATCTCCTTACACTTTCAGTTCCCAAGAAGTGAATGAACTGTGTGACCCTGTAAACCTGTGTCTCACAGAAATAGAAGAGTGTCTCCTTCACTGTAAAGAAGCATTTCTTTGCCTCCAAGCAAATTCTGCCTTTAGGGGATAATTCTTAAATACGTAGGAACAAAAAGCATGGCAAATTTATACAGTTAATTTACAACAAAATTCTGAAACAAACCAGAATTATTTAGAACAAAATTTTCAGTTTTACTATTGATCTAACAATTCCAAATCCCAATACTACTGACTATTTGAGGTGCTTTATTTTATTTGGTTTTTTTGTTATTGTTGTTTGTTGTTGATTTGTTGTATTTCTCTTTTTTCTTTTTATGCAATCTTATTAACTAGCTGGTATTTTCTCAAGAATAGTTGGGAGGAAGGAAATAAAACATGAGAAGGGAGCCAAAGAATAAAGTAAAAAAATCACAGTAAGAATCTAAACTTATCACAGGCATCAGTCTAGCAAACTTCTCCATCATTCCAAAGCATATGAAATAATTTTATGTGTTATGAGTACTTGTTTCTGTATCATCTCATATTTAACTATTAATTGATCAAAGAAATTGACAGTACAAGAGGAACAAGAAAATAAATTAAAAATCTTGCTATTTGTATGGGAAAAGAATGACAGGTAATTCAAAATCAGCCACAGATTCAAAGAGTGATTAAGAGACACCAAGTTGGGCAGGAGTGTTGATCTGCTGGAGGGCAGGAAGGCTCTACAGAAGGGATCAGGGCAGCCTGGACTGATGGGACAAGGCCAATTGTATGACTTTATTTTCAAAGAAAATGGAAGTTCAGATGCCAAATGGTGTAACAATGCCAGTTCCACGAAGTAAGTCACCTCTACAGCAAGAATTCCTTCTTGGCCCAGTTTGTAACTGGGCTCACCAAGTAGTTAAAAAGCTATTTCACCACATAATTGAGCATTTCTGCTGAGTTATTAATAGTGCGACTCTACAGTAACTGAGTAGTCACAAAATAAACTAATAAAGTGTTCACCTTTGAGTTTGAAGACTTTTATTTCTCTCTTCAATCAGCTTCTTCTCTTTGAAATCAAAGTTCTCCTTCATTTGTTTAACCTGCACCTCCAGCTGGCTTAATAGCTCTCCTTTACCTTGCCACCTCTTTTTCAGTGCACTGAAAATAAAATACACAGATTTACAATTAATCTAAATACCACTTCTTAGGAAGGCAGAAAAGTTTTTCATGCTTCCATTTTTCCTCATTTCTGTGGGTTTTAATAGCAAGCAAGTACTCTCTGACTTCAGAGCAATGTTGCATACAATGATCCCAAAAAATTGTGATTTGTATGTATCACCTGTGTGCATTCTTAATGTCATCAAGTTCTACTTCTTTTTCTTCTAGCAGTTGCTTTAATTCTTCTTTTCTTCCATTTTGCCTTTCTATTTTTTCCATTAGCTTTGCACATTCAGCAGCTTTATCATCCAGCTGTACTCGAAGCAATTTCTGAGCTTCCCGATTTTCTTCATGGTGTTTTTTGATTTGTTTATCTTTTTCTTGCAAGCCCTTTAGAAGATAAATATTTTAGAACACATAAACTCCCTTAACTTTATTGTTACCCCTAAAGAGAATGTGTTTAGTCTATCATGGACTAAAGCAGAGAAGAACATGAAAGTTTACTCTTCTGAACATATGAAGAACACTTAGTAAAGTGATAGTCAGTTACTTAATCTTCATCTGAAAGAAGTCTGATTTAAAAAAAAAATAATCAAAACATAAATCTGAAGTTGAAAGCAAGATAAGAAAAAAGTTATTTTGAACCCTTATTCTACATAAGAGTTGAATAAACAACTTATATGTAAGCTCACAATCTGTAACAATAAGTAATGCATCTAGCTCTGACATAACATGCTATAAAATTTTAATTAAGGAGATAAAGTTTTAAGTCTCTAAATGAGACAAATGGAATTATTTGGACAAAACATATTATCTCTGCTGCCAAAATAGTGTTTTATAAGAACAAAATAAAAATATTTGTGCTGTAAAATAAATGTTAAGCAAACTTTTAAAAATTATTTTTCCTTTTCTTTTAAACACTCAGGAAGAATTATGCTATCCTAGTTTCACCTCCTCTCAAAATCATTATCAAGAATAAACTGAAGCAAGGCAAAGAGAAGAAAGTCTGTACATAAATATGGTTCAGTGAGAGATTCAAAGTAGCATCACTTTGCATCAATTTGATAAAAAGCCTTCTTCTGCTCTGAGTGAAATGAAAGGCCACTAACAGCCTGATTGTGATTTGTGAGCTGGAAAACTACGAGTGCAGACCCAGCTTTTGTCACAGGCTTTGTGATAGCTAAAATTAACACTTGCAGCGAAAGTTAAGCACACAAATTGTCAGATATGCCACTTACTTCTTTTAGTCTCCTAATTGTTTCTGTCTGATCATCCACTATTTTGTTTTTAATTTTTATGGTATCACTGTCCTGTTCCTTTTGCTTTTTTAACGTGTCAATCTCATTTGTTAAAACTTCAATTTTTGCCTCCAGTTTCCCCCGATCTTGTGCAAGATGAGCTCCTGGACAAAACAGGATATTCACATTACAGCAACGCATTTTATAGATGATTTCAAGATTTGAAATGTTGGGAGACTGGGCTGGGGGAATCAAAGTATTGACTGTTTTGTCCACTGTAAACACTGTAAGGATTTAATCTGTAGGTAGGTAACACTTAAGAGGAAATGCAGAACTGGAGGTCTGTGTTTTATCCTTTTTGAAAACTTCTCTGAAAAATAGTTGACAATACTTATAGACCCCAAAAGACCACAAGGTGGTGCTGAGTCACACAAATAGAGAAAAATGAAAAAAGCCCAAACTTTTCTTTTTTTCTACCCGCATATAACACTTTTAAGATATATACTGAAATTTCCATATTAGACTTCCCTGCTAGACAAGAAACATTACATAACATTATTTACAGATCCTTGTTTTTCTAGTTTCATGTTTAAAAGTTCTTTGTACAACTTTATCGTATTTTCACATTTGCAGGAAACATATAAACTGTATTCACAGCTGACTCCCACAACTGCTATTACAGACCCTGTATGAGCCCATGTGCCGCAGAACATCTATTTTTGCACATCATATTTACAACTGGATAAGATCAGGAAGGCATCCAAGAACCCTGTCATGATTAAAACTATATTGGAGTGTTTATTTGAAGTGTAAGATATTGACCACCACCATTGTTTCTGCAAGAGGGAAAACCCCACTATCTTACCCTGTTCTGCCAACTCCTGCCCCCATATTTTTCTTTCCATTTTTAATCCATCAATCACAGATTCCTGGGCTGTCAGCTGGGAAAGAAGTCTTCCATTCTCCTTTTTCAGAAGTTCAACTTGAACAGCCTTTTGTTTGTCCTCCTCAATCACAGTTTCAAGTTCTCCAGTTCGACACTGTATGAACAAACATTGGGAAAAGACAGTAAGATCATTTAAAACAATATTCAAATTTTCAAACCAATACTAAGGGGTTAGGAAAGTAATCCTTACATACACCAAATTAAGTTAACTGAGAAAATTCTGCTTGCATTCAGGGTTCCATCTCCATCTCATTCCAAATGTGAAACACAAATGTTTGTTTCAAATAGACATACTTCAATCCCAGAAAACTGTAAAGCTGACTTCTAAATACCCACTCTAAAGTATCAATGTCATCATAGAAATCTGCTTAGAATTATAAATGCACAAGTCAAGAAAAGCAAAAGATAAAGTAAATATATTAAAAACTGAATCAGAAGAAGAGAGAAGCTGGGATGTACTTTCACTTCCAATGATAAATGTGTATGTTCAATTATCCAAGCTACTTTTTGTTTTACAGATTACAGCTATTTAATGCAGGTATTTTTCAGTTTTGTTCTTAAAAGCACGACTGACTGGGAGAATCCTATTCTGAGCAACAGCAAAATGTTTGGGCACCCTAACAACAACAACATGTAGAGGGGTGCAGGGCTTGTACTGCACCCAAGTTTTAGCACAAAGCTGGACTGGATCACACAGCCATTCAAAAGTTATGTCCTTAAGATTTAAAAAAATTATTTACAGGTAATAGAATAGCATAGAAAATGGTACCACAAAGCAACTGTGTCCACAGTACTTAAGATTAAAATTTGACAATTAGCAGATAATGAATAATACTTCTAATATTACACAACTAGGAGATCCTAAGCTGCTAATAACTACACTTCATTATTTTTTCAATTACATTTTTACTTCGTATACAGTGACCAATACAGAAGCATGTTCCATTTCTCTGAATTTACAAGGAGTCAGGGCTATTAAAGAAGTTCTGATTGACCAACTGATATATACAAACTGCTACTGCTCACAAGACAAGGAGGGCACTCTCCAAAACATGAATGAGTCAATATTTTTCTATATGGGAAGCAGTGTTTATGAGAAATAGAAGTGCAAGATGCAAGAATAAAGGCTGATGTGCACAACTGGGTTATGGTGAACCTGTGTCTTTCAGTTAATCAAACTTGCATGGAACCATTAACTTTTATAGATGAAACATCACAAAAAAAATCTATGTAGTTGAAATGTTTTGAAACAAGTACCTTTAGGTTTGTTGTAGCTTCTTCGTTTGATTTTGTTAATTCTGCAATTTTTACTTTCTGTTCTTCCACTAAATTTGTCAGGTCTTGGATCAGACTTGCCATGTATTTTTCCCTTTGTTCCAACTCAAAGAGGGCTCGTTTGTGTTCATCTAGATCAGCAGAAACTTTTTCAAAACCCTGTTTTACCTAAAATTTTATAAGACAAGACTTGAAAAATGCTAACATTTGGAAAAAACTGTGTATATATAAACACAAGTGACATTTGAATTTCAAGTGAAGACATGGAAATTCATCAACTGTATATGAAATCAGTGAATACCTGAAACCAGTTTTCTCCTGGTTTATTCGTGAAACTTCAACTTGAAAAACTGGTTCTACCCAGCTATGTATTTGTAAAAAAAACCCCAAGCCCAACAAAGCATAACAAAAAACCACAAACAAGCAAACAAAACCCACACAGAAAAAAAATCATGGGGAGATGAGAAGCAGAGGAGAAAAATCATACTTGGGAATTAGATTTAACCTCATTGTTAAAATTGACATTAAAATCTCAAAAGAAGGACAAAGTTAATTCAAGCCTTTTTTTCTTGCAACAGAAAGATTTGAAGGATAAAACTCTTGTCTTTTCTTTCCACTCTTCTCCACTCATCTACTTAAAACTTACTTAAAACAAAGAAAACCAAGTTTAAAGTGAAGCATTTAGTATTTTATTTAACATATAAAAAATTCAAATAAATTCTCTAAGAAATTTAGCAAGCAAGTTCTGAATTTGGATTTCAAAATGTATATCCAAAATTCAATTTTGAAAATTTACACAATAAAGAACTATATTATTAAATACACTTGTATATATATTTAATGATTATGTTATCAAAACACAAACCAAAAGAGAGGTTTTACTGCAATTGAATATGCTCTAATTGAAGGTCAACATATTTTAAAAGAAATTAATAATATCAGACAGAAGGGGGTTTTAAAAATTGTTTTGATTAAGTTCTACGTATGAACAGAAATGCTGAGGTTTTTGACTGCCGATTTGGCATTTCCTGTCATTGTATTAACCACTGATATTTCAAACCTTTCTACCAGTATTTTTGCATGAATCCTTGTAGCAAAGACCATAGGGATAAAAAAACAACCCAACAACAGACCAAAATACCATACCCAGAATATCCACCCAAACCCAACACATTTAAGAGAACTAAAACCCCACCTAGTGTGAGATGAGTCTCAGTCTTACCTCTTTAAACCTATTTGCTTCGATAGTTAAAGCTAAACGAAATTCATCTTCTAACTCTCTATACTTCTGGTTTGACATGTTAATTTTCTCCTGCAATTCTCTAACATGCTGTTCATGCCTCTGCTCCTCTTTAGCCACTTCTTTTGACAAAGCCTCTTGAAATTCAGGTCCATTTAAAGCAACTCGGATTCCAAATTCTTTCCTGAAAATACCAAGCATACACTTGAGACATGAACAGCAGGACCTCACAATGCTGTTTTAATTAATTTCCTTGGTCTTACTGAACATGGATAATGTATTACATAATAAATGGGATAAATTCCTTCATATCACAGACAGCCTTCAGTCTTCTCTGACAATGGCCCTGGCATGAGGAAAATTCTGTTGACTACTGTCAAAAACACTCAAAGGAATATCCTTACTTTTTAATTCAAACATTTGTAGTAATTGTTCCATTGTGCTTTTGGTGTGATTTAGCACTTGTTTGCTTTGCTGTGAACAAATATCTGGAAGTGACATTGGAATCAGAGAAAAGCCCTGTACAGGCAGACACCCTCTTTTGCAGTCATTCCTTTCACCCTCACCCAAAACCTGCTGCTATTCACTCAGACCCAAAACCTGAAAAACAGCAGCTGCAGAGACCTAAAAGGACAATGTTGAAGCAAATGTACCCTGTACTTCAACAATACTCTGTTCATCTGCTTTAAAGCAAAAAAAAAAAAAAAAATCCACTGTCCTTTATGTTATATCTTTTGGAGCTTTGGAATTATTGGAAGTTCTCAAAACAAAGCTGTAATAGTCTTCCCTTCTAAACCTGCAATTTTATTGGTACCTGAATACATTTTCCCTTGCAAGATTTAGCAAATATAACCAGCTTATTTTATTACTACCTTCCTCATGTAATACTATACCTCATGGTACTTCTTGATATAGTTTGTACACATATTTGATTGTATTAGGTCAAGTATTCTCCAAAAAAGGGAAATTTTCAAAGAGGAAAACAACCAGGGAAGTAACTCACCCTCTGCCTAACAAGCAAGGTACTGCAGAGGCTGACTGATTTTTTGGAACACTTTGTGTTGTTGTAGCATATGCAGCTCTTAACATAGTAATTCAAATACAATTTTATTTTTGTCTGATTATTCCTGGATTACAGATCAGGTATTTAAAATAAAGAATTTGGCCATAAGACAAGGACCTTTCACGTGAAAGACTGGAAGTTGCCTACATGAACTTATGAGTCAGGAATCTACAAGATATTTTTAAATGAGCAAGAAAAAGACATCCACATTTTTACAAAGATCATCTCTCCCACTAATCAAAAAACCCAAACCAAACCAAAACCAAACAAAAACACATCTGTACTTTAGAACACATTTAAACAAAACATGCTGGCAACACAAGCATCTCTATTAAATTGTGAAAGGAAAATAATGACCCCATACCTTTGCTCTTGTTCTCTTAACACAAGAAGCTCATGTAGCTGTTTTACCTTCTCCTTCTGTTGTCGGACGGATATTCGAAGTAACTGAACTTCTCTTTCATTTGCTGATGCTTTGAGTTCTGCTTCTTGCACCTGTTTCATCTGTGTCATAAAGACAAGAGCAAGATTTTCTTAAAACTGTAATCTAGTCTTCATGTTTTATACTAGAACACAAAGGAACAGGTGTTTTCTAAGAGTTTTTTGTTTGGGGTTTTTTGTTTGGTTTTGTTTTGGTTTTTTCCTAGTTTGTTGTAACAGTTGAAGAAATTTAAGACAAGATGTTTAAAATAAAGTCTCAACTTCCTACAACTCAAAAAGCAACCTTAATAAAGAACCAAGGGCATTTACTTAATTTGTAAAGAACTTCAAGGTGTCCTGCAGAAGTAGAAGTGCATTGGCAGAACGAGTTCCTCAATTAGAAACTCTTTTATTGTAATACTTGTATTAGTTTCAAACAAAACATTTTTAGATGTATTCAATATTAACTTCATCTTTTAACTCCACTTCTGTAAAAATCCCCATTTTTCTGATTTGTACAGTTGCTGAACAGAGCTGCTTTCTAATGATTTTACAAAAAATGTAGAATCAGTATAAACACCAGATGGCATACTCCACTTTTTCCATTTGATGCAAGGTTTTATGAATAATTCCATTTTATAGACTTAAGCTTTTTTAAATAAAAAAACCTCTTTTCTGATTCAACATGAAGAAAAAAGACATGAAAAAAGTTATAAAAAAGGTTTTGATTACTCATTAAATGGTAATTCAAAATCAGGACACTTCAGAAGGCTAAGTTCTTATGTTCTATATGTTAAGCCTTTTCATGAATAGTTTAATGAGTAACTTTTAGACACACCACATTGTATTCCTTCATTTTATGGAAGAAGAGAAGCAGTTCTCTCCTAAATTGAAGCACTTAAAAAATGTCAAGCAAGAACACATTTTGACAAAAATGTCAAGAACAAGAGAATAGGGTACACATTTAGATGCACAGTAAACTTACTCATCTTGAATCCCTAAAAGAAGTCATCTAGTAATACTGACTGAAGGCCTTAAACAGTGGTGGCTCCATAGAGTAACCATAATTTACCACTGAAAGTAATTGCCAGGATGAGAAAGTGCTATGAAATATTCTAGAATTCCTTAATCATGGAATTTTGAGAGTTTCATGATTATTCATGGAACATAATTTTGAGAGCATCATTATTATTCTTTGAAACAAAATTGTTAAGGAATATTTGCTACAGATCTTAAAGACAGGAATAAAGACCTTCCCTTAATAAAAACAATCTTCCTACCAACAAAAGAGATGACTTATTTCCACAAACTCACTGAAGGGAAAATACAAGCCTCATACATCAGTAAGGTATTTCCATTCTTATAGGATAGAAAAAATCACACACACATGTGCAAATCCCACTCTTCAGTTCTCCAAATCACGAAATTTAGTACTTTTCAAACTGATAGGCTTTTAGATCAGATACCTGATCTAAACCAAAGGTCACTTCTAGATTCCATTATAGCTCCAGGGTATCTACAGTGAAGTAAGAAATGGAAGAGCCACTCAAGTGCCCAAACAGAAGAGGCAAAAAGTAGAGAGGGTGTCTTGGATGGTACTTTGCAGCTTGTCTGTCAGCACACTCCCTGATTCCCATTCCTTTCAGGGAACCTGAACAACAGCACTTCCTAGAGCACCACACTATTAGTTCAAAGACTTTCCAGGATGGATGTGTTAAGATTCATTTTCTCTGAGTTCAGTGACACAGGAATGGACTAACATAGGAATATAAACAAAAGGAATAGATATTGGAGGACACTGAAAACTCAGCAATTAATTTTTCAGAAAGAAATAGTGGCAGTATCTGGTCCAGCATCTTGATCTTAAATATTTGTATACTCAACAAAGAGCCTCTGACTACAAAAGCATCATTATCTTCTCCAGCTGTATAAACAAAACCAATCAAACACAAAACATCACACTAACCAGAATCTTTAACTTCCTCAGCAATTACTGTTTTGTTCTGGTTGCAATTAAAAGCATCTAATTCTTTAGATCAGCTAAACAAACAGAAGCACCAGATTTCCGTCCCAGTAGTAAGATGTCTATTGATTTTAGCAAGTTTAAAAACTTGTCTTTGTCACTCTATATTTTCAGAAAATATGAACTCTCAGTGTTAAGTACCTAAGTACATGTTCTCCTTTATCTTAAGGCCACCATTTAAAAATATATTAATTGACAATTAAAATGGATACCTGTTATTAATTAAGAAAAAAAGCCCCAGGTTTTACTGTGGAAAACTCAGACTCAATGCTGGTAAAATCCAGTATTTCTTTGTATTCAGGACTACAGTAGCCACCCTGTTGCCATTGCACTATTTACTCATGAAAAATATTTACCTCTACTGCTCGCTGCTGCAGTCTCTGTGTCTCCATCTTGGATAGTGTTTCTTCTAAAGCTTGCATGGCCTTCTGATATTCTCCTTCTTTATTTCTTGCCTGATTTAGCTCATTAGTAAGTCTTTCAGTTTCACCTTTCAACTGTTGGACATCTGCTTGCAGTCTTGCTCTGGCATCTCTCTCTTTCAAAATTAATTCCTTTAACCTGAGAATAAACACAATAAAGTTGTATTACAAAACATTTTACTTATAAGTTTGATACTAAATACATTGAGAAGAAGGCATTAGTAGCAGTTGTAGCAACATATCTTGTTTTTTACTGAGTTTTACTATTTATAGCACTGTCATATTAAACTGTTTAAAGAGATGTAAACTATTACTTAAGTCATGTATAACATTACTATATGGATTCATTTTAAAAAACCTGAGATAAGAGACAACCTCATAGATACATCTTTTAGGAAATGACATTCCAGTATTACCTTGCTTTACAGGAACATAATTAACCCCTTATAGAAGATGGTATAAATGTAGATGGGTATAAAATAAAGGTAGAAATAACCTAAAACAAAAAGGGAAAAAGGGGAAATAGTCACAGTCAGTCATGGATGGTAGCTCAGGAAGCACGTGGCTTGGTTTTTCCTAAAAGAATGAAAATGTGGCTTTGATAAATACAATGCAGTTAAGAAAAAGAGAAATGGAGCAGACATCTCCAAAAATATGGAGATCTTTAAAAAAAAAAAGAGTCAGCACACACAAGGATGGTGACAACCACCTCTCTGAAGATGTGCTAGGCTTGCCCTGCACAATCCATTGCCAACTCTGGCCTGCCAGGAACATTTTTGTTCTAATGTACTGTGCACAAAAAAGCAAATAATGCTCTAGGTATATGTGGAAAGGGAGACCGGGACATAGAAGGTAGAAGTGTGATATGGGACAGCTACTAGAGCTTGAACTGAAGGTACTGTTATGATACAGATTGTTTGGAAAATAATAGCTAGAAATGGAGGAAAGTGGCATACTGATATTGTTCTATCAAAAGAACAGGAAGAAGGCTGCAGAAGGGAAATTTCACTAGGTAATACTGAGAGAAATTCTAGCACTACTTCTTGATGCCTTATTTTCCAAGTATATTGTTTAAAGCTGTCCTTGTTTCTTAAGCCTGCAAAATTAATTATTGGAAAATATATTACAAAAAAGCACATAACAAACTCTTAGACTGCAGCATTGTCTCCCTACCTGTCTGTAGTGTATATAGTCATAGTCTGAATATTCTTTTCTTCTTTTGCATGCTTCTGTAGCTCACTGACATGCTCTAATAATTTCTTCTCTGCTTGCTCTGCTTTCCACCTCCTTTCTTTCTCCTGATCCAGTTCTTGAATCAGTGCCTTAGCAAGAATGTAATAAGCATCAACTTACTAGGAAACATTCCACCATAGCCAAAAATGACAAACAATCTTTATAATTGTAGAATGAGACTTTTTTGTCTTTCTGGAATTCATGGATGACAGGAGGAAGTGCAAGCGACCAGGCCAAAAACTGCCATAAAAGTGAAATAAAATACATCCTCTCCCATTTGACACTACAAGAACTCCACTACTTTTGATACTTTTAATATCTACATGCAATTATTTTTGTCATCTCCAGTTTTAGTTTGACCAGGAGACATATGTTTGGTTTCAGAAGAAGATATACTCATATTTAACTTGAAATGATGCAAAACCTACTCGGTATGTTGATTCCTCTATGGAATTTGAATTACATTCTTCTGCTTTTTCCATATTGCTCTGTCTCACAGTTAGTATTTCAGCTTTTCTCCCCACTACTTCAAAATGACAGTCTTTCTGACTGGAGCATGGACAATTCGAGGAACTCTTCTTCTCTTCCCTATATGCAGAGTTTAAACAGTAACAGCAGATTTAGGCACTTTTAAATGAAAAAATTTACAGTTCTGTGCAGCAGCTGCATATTAGAGAGATCAAAACCGTTCAGAAAATAATTTGCAATTAGACCACAGAAACAGCTAAATTCAAATATTCACCTCTAAAAAGATACTTACAATTAGTAGTTGATGCTACCTAAAACCATCTCACAATCACATAGACATGAAATAATTTCCTAAGAGTAGAGTAGCTGTAGAGCTGCAGTGGCTGACTGAACAAATATATTCCAATTTGTATTGTCTTCTACTCATCACTTCCGATATTTACTATATAAATCAAATCACTATGGCATCCTCAGCTTCATCAAGGATATATATCCTTGACCATTGTGCTGATGCCATGAATCTTGTATTTTTAATTACTCAGTTCCATCTGTGGAGAATTCTTTTGTCACCACTATTTAAAATACAGATGGAAATATAAGCTGTTAGGATTTCGAAAGTGTTTTGGAATCTTCAATTCAATTTCCTTTTCACCTGAAGAAAGAAACAGCTCATATGGAGAAACAACTGAATGAAGCCTCAGTAGCTACTCATTTTTGGGGCACTATTAACTGACCTGATTTACTCAACCTACCACTTTCAGTGAAATGTTTCAAGTTAAAACTATGTTCATGCTGACAATAGTAATTTTTCATATTCAATTTAATTCATTTTGGCTTTATATAGTAAACATTGGGATACCTGTCAGTTATTTTCTTCTTTAGATGACTTGCATGACCTTTTGTAGATAAGGCAGTTTTACGGTAAGTGGGGATCTTGCTTCCTTTCATGACCTTTCTGCTGTTTTCTTTTCCACTCTCGTTTTCACTCTCAGAAGTTGGATCTGTGTCTCTCTTAGCTTTGAGTGCACTTGAAGCAGCTTCCTGTCTGGAACTATCAGATACCTAAGAAGAGATGAAGATTATAGATAAAAATTTTACAATTTCTGATTGGCTAATTTTTAACATTTATTCAGGTGCTATTTTTATACTTTTTAAAAAGTTCACCCAAAATAATTTTGACAAAAACTAAACAATTCCTTCCAGTTCTTTAGTTTCACAATACTTTCCCTCCTTGCTGAAATATTTTGTTGTTTTAAAGCTAAAGTAAACCCAGGATGCTTGAGAACATATAGTTGTTTCCATTTGAAATACCTGAATTTTGGTATAATCCTTAGGCAGTTGATGAAAAATGTACAACACAGCACTTAAAACCAAAAAAGCCTTGCAAACACCACTACCAAACAAACTAGACAAACTTACGTTACCTGTGTTAACAACACAAACTATAATACATGATGAACATATCAGACCAAGTTGACCTATTGGTGAAATTAATTTTCACCAGGTGTATAATCCAGGCACTTTGGTGCATTTCATGTTTTACTCTAGTTCAATTAGTATATTGATGGTTTCAGAATAAAAAAGAAAAAAAAGAAGAATTTTCTAATACAAGACGACCAGATAGCTCTGCTAGTCCCATACACAATGGTTTTTATTCTGTATGGAATGATTCATGATACAAAGTGCAATCTTCAGCTTTACAGACTTGTTTTCATTTTATTTCCAGCTTCTCAAAATGATTAGGAACACATTAGCACAGTCAGCCCATACATACCAGTAGAAATGCTCTAGTCTGGCTCATCAAATTTTTCATTATCAGAAAGGCGCATCTTATCTTACAAACAAAACTTGCTGCGCAATCACAATAAAAAATCACCTTTTGCAGTATCTGTAAAATCTGATCTTCTATTCTTTTAATCCTCATCTCACTGTGTATTTTATCAAGCTGGGTGTTCTCAGGTTCAGAAGATGAGACCAGCTCTGTGGAGGAGCTGGTGGCACCTTGCACTGGAGCCTTTGTACGCTGTCGGAACTGAGCCAGCGCCTGGTCGATGTGCGGTGTTGCCAGCAGTAAGGGAACGCTGTTCTATCAGAAGAAAAGACAACTCTTGTAGCATTTAATGTTGCATGCAATATAAAACCAGAATGTGTCAATTTTAAAATCAGTACACACAAACTATGGCACCTGATCTCGGGAAGAAGGGCACCCAGACGAATGCAAAGAGCCCAAAATATCTTCTAGATACTGCAAATCTGAACAGTTTTCTTCTGCCAGGTCCACTGATTCACCAGAAATATTTCTTCCATCTAGAGCTGCTAGCTGGGGCAATGACTGAAGAACAGTTTCTCTATAACCTTGAGAAAAAGACCACATTTAAATTGAAATCAAACTTCCAAGGAGATGCCCGGTGTATTTTAGATACCTTGCCATCTTAAATGATTCATTGCATTTTTAATGTAAGAAAAAAAGCAGTGAGTGATCTACAATTGTTGCACTTTTCCCCACTCAAGGCTTTCAACAGATAACATTACAAATTAAATCAACTGGGAAGTTGCCTGCCTAGTCCTGATTTACACAGGGATTTCCCAGCCACCATCAGCACACTGCAAGTGCACAGACAGCCTTTAAACATCAGCCTACTGCACCCAAACAGTTGTACCAAGTGGAAGGGCAGTTGAACGTAAGGGAAAAGCAAGTTCTGAAAAGGCTTAGACAACTTCATCCTTTGTCAGTGAATGAAATAAGGCATTATGAAACTGTAAAGCACTGAATTTAGCCTTTTTAGTTTATTAGAGTTTGGCTGCTGAACATTGCAGTTTTGAAGGTGCCACCAAAGACATTGATATGAAGAGGTATGTAAATACTTGCAGAAGAAAACTAGTGGCATTTTCTAAGTTAATCAGATAACTTTAATAGTCCTGTTACTTTTCTTTAGTGCCTGAATGTATCTGTAAAACATGATGAGTTAATTTAAAAACATTACTTAAAACCTTCTTTGGCTTTCCTCAATTACCTCTGTTTCTTTTGAATTGTACATACATTACACCTGTATCAATTGTGTGCTCTGGATATGGCTGCTATTTGTATTGTTGTAATTCCCACTGTCCTACTCTTGTAATGAAATTATCCTTGAACTCTCCCAAAAGCATCAATCCTCCACTTCCACCTTCCTGTAAGAGATTTTCCCCTCTTACACACAAAGAAAATAAAAAAACCTACATCAATATAGGATGCTACAATTTAACTGGTTTGAACTTAAAGTGTATCACTTTTATAGCCTGAAAAACTGACCCCCAAACCAGAAGCTCTAAGGCAACTGAAAGTGATGTACCCACACGCACTCTCCAACTTGTCTCCATGCTGCCCAGTGAAACACCTGGCACCCATGCTAATTACTGCAGAGGATCCTAGAGTCTGTCACTGCTAACAAAAGCAGGGGAAAAAGAAGGAAAAGTTGACTGTTACTGACCTTTCTCTGGAGGTCTCTATCAGTAGCAGACTACCTTCTTCCTGTGCCTGCCCTCTGTCTATAAAGTTCAGTATCTCTATATACATTCTTTGAGTTCCCCACCTTTCCATCTTATAATATTAATACTCCTGTCCTTCCACTAGACCATGTGGCTCAGAGCTCCATCCAACCTGGCCATGAACCCTTCCAGGGATGGGGTATCCACAACCACTCTGGGCAACCTGTTCCAGTACCTCATCACCCTCCACAGTAAAGAATTTTTACCTAGTATCTAATCTAAACCTACTCCAGTTTGAAGCTATTCGTCATTGTCTTGTCACTACATGCCCTTGGAAAGAGTCTTTCTCCTTCCTTCTTGTAAACTCCTCTCAGGTACTGCAAAGACACAGTTAGGTCACCCTGAAGCCTTCTCTTCTCCAGGCTGAACAATCCCAATTCTCTCAGCCTTTCATCATAGGAGAAGTGCTCCATCCCTCTGATCATGTTTGTGGCCCTCTTCTGGACTGACAAGTGAAGATGCTGAGCCTTATCAAAGCATACAAGTTACCATTTTGAGAATATGCTGTGGGGGGGAGAAAAGGATTTTTTTTTTAATGGAAAATGAATTGATTTTAACAGAATTTAGATTTCTGCAGGCTGGCCAGTTTATGAATGAATTTGCAATCTTCAGGAAATGGCTCACAGCTTAAAGGAAATCACTGACCTATTGAGCACAAAGTATCTAAGATCCAAAAGATCAGATCCATACCTGCTATGTGACAAACTGGATTGGCTTTTCCATTTCTTTCCAGCGTGAGGTTTGTCAAACAGTGCAGCCCCTTCATGCACTGAAGTAAGTGATTAATATTGCTTACACAGTTGCTGTGAAGGTAAATGTGGCTAACCTTATGTCTGGTTCCATGAAGGGGTCGAAATCCTGGAAATTTCAAGGAAAAAAAAAAACAACCACAAAGTAATGTTTTCTGCTACAGTCCTAGGCTATGGGGTTTATAACAAATGGCATCTTGTTGAAAAATGTTCAGTAAATAATACATCGTAACTAGAAATGAGAGAACAACACTTGCTCCATATCCTTGTCTCCATGTTAATTACCTATGCTACTCCACCACAAAGTACACTTAAGCTAGTTATGAGCTAACTTTAAAGAAACAAAGAATCTCTGACTGTTACAAAGCATGTAAAAATAAAACTTTTCCTTGAAGCTTCATTTTAGAACACAAGTTCATTAACAAAATTGTTACCAACGTTCTTTTTATTTCCCATTACAAGTTCTCTTGATTTTGTAGCATGAAATCGTAAGAACAACTGACCATTTCAACAGAGACATACAAGAGAACTTCCATATCATATGTAAAGTTACATTTTTGTTCTATAAAAATGATATGAAAAATATGAATATTCTGGAAGTAAGTCTGAAATGTTTACTGTACTGCTTTCTGAACAAACTTGGCCTTACCAAACACAGAAGAATAAATTCTAGTTCAGAACAATCTTTGGTGTTAAAAACTTTAAGGCTGAAAAGAGCAGCAATTGCCACCTTTATTAGAATTATTCCATGAATTGGCACTTGAAGCACTAGGAACCTCTCAAAATACACTTGGTCAAGTTTTTCAAAATTAAAGTGAGACAAATACTTTGTATTGCACAGCACATGACAACATCACTTACCAGAGAGATCATGTATGCGATTATATGACAAGTTCAACATAGTTAAATTAAAGAGTTTTTCCAGTCCTAAACGAAATGAGGGAAAAAATAGAAACGGTATGATTTTCAGAAGAATGTTCTGCTTTCATCAATTTCAAAGCCTGCAAAGTGATCCTTTAAAGATCATAACCACAAAGTATGATATTAAACCATAATATATATAATCATAATATAAAAATCAGGTCTTCCTTCTAAATTAAGGCATTTTGCTATGATAATACTTACAAAGACTATATATACTCATCTTAAAACTTACTTTATAAAATGGTTAGCATACTAACCCATACTAACTTGGTATAACCTTAATTTTATGCAAACATTGCAGAAGCAAACTTTAGGACGACTCTTAGAAAATCTTAGTAAAAGATTTTGCTAAACGGACAGAAATAAACATTGCAAACCGTCCACTTTGGTCAGCAGGTTACAGGACAAGCTCAGGGTGCGCAGCTTAGCCAAGGAACCGAGGCCCTCGATGCGGCGGATCTGGTTTGATGACAGATCCAAGTGCTGCAGGTTCCGGAGGTGATCGAGCCCTTCGATCCTGGCGATGAGGTTACAGTGGGCGTTGAGGGTGTGCAGGTCCGAGCTCAGGGACACATCCCGCAGGCTGCGGAGAGAGGCGCCCACCGTCAGCCGGGCAGCTCGGCCCCACGCCGCGGCCTCCCCTCTCCCCGGCCCGTCCGCACTCACCTCTTAACGCCCTTATCCATGAGGCTGAGCTCGCCGGGGATCCCCGCCATCCCGCCGTGTCCCCGCGCTGACCGCATCTCGCTTCAAACCTCCCTCGTCTCCCACGGCAGCACTCCCCGCCTTAGGCCGGACACAAACGCCTCACGGCCCCGCCTCAGGCCGCTCCCCGCTCCCGCCGCGGGCAGGTGCAGCCGCGGGGGGGCGGCGCTGCCGGAACCTGCGGAGTGCGGGGCAGAGGGCGAAGGGGCCGGTGGCTCCGCTGGGCTCCCTGCTGCCTCCTGCTGCTTTCCTGCCGCCTCCTGCCGCTTTCCTGTCGCTTCCTGCCGCTTTCCTGCCGCCTCGTGCCGCTTTCCTGTCGCTTCCTGCTGCTTTCCTGCCGCTTTCCGCTGCTTTCTGCCGCCTCCTGCCGCTTCCTGCCGCTTCCTGCCGCCTCCTGCCATCGGCCCAGGAAGGGGCCGGGTTTACAGACGGGATTGCTTTGAATTCTTCTCGGGATGTGGCGGGGGGCGTTTGGTGCTTTTTTTTAGAGCTCACCCGGTGTTAAGAGTTTCACAGAATCACAGAATATCCTGAGATGGAAGGAACACACAGGGGTCATCGATGGCCATCCCCAAGAGTCACACCATGTGCCTGAGAGCACTGTGCGACTCCGTCAGGCTTGGAACTGTGACCGCCTCCCTGGGGAGCCTGTTCCCGTGCCCAGCCACCAAGTGATAACCTCAGTGAGGCTTTCTGAGCTTTGTCAGAAGTCAAAAATCCTTATTAATCTGCCGTTTGAGAAATTCTGTAAATGCCTTTGTTGTACTAGAAATCGTACCGCTAGGATGATCAGTGAAATAAGTCGGTTGCATCCGTACTTTGAGATGCCATTCAGTGTAACATTGATTTGTTCTGAGATAGTGATCCAAATCCAGCTGTACATGGCAGAATACACAGAGGGTTGTAAGATTGCTGGATATCAAAAAATACCTCTGCATTCACAGAGAAGGACACTCAGAAAAGACACTGAAATAAAACAAGAAAGAACATATTTTAACAATATAAAACATATACCATGCTGAATTTCCTGATAATTAATACTAGAAAATTAGTATTTTCATTATTATGAATTATTAATAATGCATGGTAAATGCATACTTAAATACATACTACAATTTATTAAATTATTAAATGCAATTTAAGATGTATGCAAGTTTTAGTAAGTAGAGGTGTGCTTCTTGTAGAACTATAATTTTTGTAAAGTGAAAGTATTTAGTACTGAGTACTGCAGGGATTTGGAGAAAATGGAAGAATTTTCTTATGGTTATAAGCTGCTCTGGAGCTGTAGATTCTGTCCCTGACCATTCTGCAAAGCTTCTGTGTGGTGAAGGAAACCCACTTTAAGTCATTGAAACAATTAAAAGAACAGTCTGTGCACATGCCTATGTTAGCCAAAGGTTTCTTACATGATGACATATTCTGTAAACAAACTTTTCAGATTAATTTATTTTGTATTTGAGTGAAAATCCTGCTGTTCAGGACTGGTGTGAACCACTGTGTCTTTAAAGCTGGCCTCTGTAAAAGCATGAGTTTTGTTCACTGCACTGCTGAGCTTTGACCTGCGGGACAAAACTGCTTCTGCAACTTGACTGACAAAAAGTAAGACGTTTTAGTTAGCAGTTAGGAGTTTGGGCACTTACACAGCCCTTAGGGTCCATGCTGAGCTTCTTTTCAGTTAGTTTTCTTCTTTCTGCCCATTTTTCTCTACATCTTTTAAAAAGAATAATTGCATTTTTGGTACAAAAGTCATTGGTTTATGGTATCTCCAGATCTGCTTGAAGAGAAGCTCCTAACGCAAAGTATACCACAGATGATAAATATGTAGAAAAATCAGTGGCCACACCTTAAAAGACACAATGCCACACCAGTGGGAGCTTCCATCCTTCCTCTTTCTGTTCCACAGCCCCTGTGCAGAAATGAAAATTATGATACAGCTTCTTTCCCTCGCAGCAGTGTCTGAAGATTAATGTCATCTTAGGACGTGCTTGACTACTAGTCTTGCAATGAGTGCTCAGGAAAAACTGGGAACAAAACTGGTAATTTTCTTTCTAGGCCAGCGTTTAATGAGTGAAGTATAAACAAGCTTCAATACCCCCGGTGCCTGATGAGATTTTGGCAAAACATACCAGTGATCATTGGTCCATTTGCTATATGGATGGTGGAAAAATAGTGTCAGGCTGTTCATTTAATGTCCATGTCACTGTAATGTAATATACGGAAAGTTGATTTCTTTCCTCGTGCTGCCATATCCTTCTTCTTTCCCTAGGGTTGATGTAAACATCACATTTATGCATGTCTGTGGTTGTCTCTGAAGATGCACATAAAGTGAAATCTGTTGATGAAAACCATGCATTATTTTTTATGCTGTTTTCTTTAAAAATACCTGCAGACCTTAATAATTTCTGGAGTACATATTAAACCAACATGTACATGATTTGCCAGTGTTTCTTGAAGCATTTGGTTAATTATCTTCACACAGGAGGCATCAAAACCCAAAGTATGCTTTTTTTTCTGAATGATTAAGCCAAGCTTCCCATAACATTTCATTAGCAAGTAGGGCTATGACAGACTGCTAACAACGAAGTGAAATCTGCTGTGAAAAAACACCCAGGAAAAATGGGAGAAGAAGAAAACAATGACCCCAAAGATGTGCAAAGAAAAGAAAAAGCGAAGATACAACTCAAAAGAAATATAGGTTATTTTGATGGGGTAAGTTTTATTATAGGATCAATTGTTGGAGCAGGGATATTCGTGTCTCCCACAGGGGTGTTAAAACATTCCTTACTCAATGTTGGTGTTGCACTAACAATCTGGACCGCATCTGGGCTGATTTCTCTGATGGGTGCCCTCTGCTATGCGGAGCTGGGATCCGCTCTGCCCTTCTCCGGAGGAGAATACAGCCATATTAAAAGAGGCCTTGGATCCCTACCCGCCTTCGTGTTTATCTGGACATCGACGTTTACCAAGCCAGCATCAAATGCTGCTCGAGCCTTGCTGTTTGCTGAATATGCCACGCAGCCTTTCTACGGCATTTGTGCTGCACCAGACGTGCTGAAGAAGTGCTTGGCCTTGGCCGTGCTCTGGTCCCTGGGGATTTTGAATGGCCTCAGTGTCAAAATGGCTGCGTGGGTGCAGACAGTTTTTACTCTGCTGAAGATGCTGGCCTTGTCTGTGATTGCTGTTGGTGGGATAGTTCTCATTGCCAGGCAGAAGGAGAGTCTGGCCAGGTTTGAGGACATGTTTGGCTCGGAGATCCCCAATGCCTCACAGGTTGCTGAAGCCTTCTTCCAAGGGCTGTACGCGTACGGCGGCTGGTGGTCCCTCAATTACATGGCAGGTATTCTGCTCCTCTTCTTTACATTTAGTTCTGCAGTTCTCATTCTTGTGTTCCTCAGATTGTTTTGGGAGAACTTGTCTCTGCTTCAAGATCACAGGGTTCTTCACATTTTATATGAGTGCTTGTTGGGGCTGGTAGAAGAGGCGTTGTTCCCCTCTAGGGAAAATTCCTGCTTTTTTGCAGAATCAAGCTGACATTTCCAGGGAAGTGCAAGAGAAATCATAAAAGTTAATTTTAAATCTCATGCATAAACAGAATTCTTCATACATTAAAAATTTGCATTTTTTCTTTCTCAGTGTCCATGTCAGCGTATCTTTAGGAAAGTATTGAGTTATCGATGCCAAACTATGTGTGCATAGATAATTTCTATTTAAATACTTGTGCCTTATCTGAGGTTATGCAACTGATTTGAACATGGACAGATTAATTTTGAGTTTTGTTAGAATGTAGTAATTTTATGGGATATATTTTCCTGGGAAAATAGACTTTTCAAATCTAATAGGGGGTAAAGAGAGATCAACGGAAGGTGGTATAATTTTTTTCAGAGAACTTTTACTCAGTTTTAACATTCAAAAGGTTTTTGAATATCTGTTTACTTCCCTATTCTGTATCTGCTGACATGTGACAGTAATAAATGAGCATTTTTTCCTGAAAGCTAAAGATGTTCATAATATTATTCATGTCACAAGTTAAATAATGGAGTTTTATAGTATCATCAGATTCATGGAATGACGTTGTAGGCAAGCGGATATTGGTGTTATGTCTTTAACCATTTGTATCCATTGACCTCTATCATGTAAAACATTAAATAAACTGAATGTGTTAAATGCACACCACAAAGTTCAGTGGGGAGGATAATGTGAAAATTTGGTTAATGTTTAAAAACCTGACTGTTGTCTTTATAATCCAGCTTTAAAAACAGGCTGCAATTAAAAAAAAAAAAAGTGATATAAATCAGGAAAGTATGGTTTTGAAATCTTAGGGATTCCTTAAAGGCAAGCACTTGGGTTTGTAAACCTGAGAAAAGATTTATGATAAAATACTGATTTATTCTGATCAGTTAGCAGTACTAATAAAGGCCATACACTGGGCAGCACAGCTGTTTAGACAGATGTAACCTATGCAATAGTTCTGAACTGAACTGAGTTTCCTATTCTTCAACAATAACTTCATTTCTGTGAGCTTCAGCTGATGGATCAGGTGCCAGCTGGCTGGCAAGACTGCAGCAAGCAACAAAACAAATTGAAAGATAAATTTAAATTGGAAGCTTTGGTGATTATCCTCTTCTGAGCTCAAAATTACTAAGTGTATTTCTTACATCTGAAATAAAGCCCAAATTCTCTGATAGTATCTGAATTCCACTATTGTGGTCCTTCGATCTTGTCTCTGTGCACTACAGCCAGCAGGGCTCAAGGCTGATGGCCTGAGCAGAAGATAGAAATCAAATGTGAAGGAAGAAGGAGATTCCTGTCTCCTAAAAAGAGTTTAAATGAGCTGTACATTTGACTTTTCACTTCTTCCCTCTTATCAGTTATTTGCTGGTAATACTGAGGAAATTGTCTGTAAATGCTGAGGGAAGTGGGAAGTGGAGAGGGACCAAGAGGAATGAGTAAAAGAGATTAAAAAGAACCTTTTTGATGGAGATTAAGATTCTCGAAATCAGCTCTGTCCTTTTCTGGGATTATGACATGCCCAGGAATGTGTGCCAGTGCCTGAGTTATTCACCTGCAAAATTTGTTTTTTTCTCTGGTCAAGAGTAGTTCTTAGGTACCAGGCTTAGTAGTAAACAGTTTTCCTCCACCATCTTTTGCCTGGAAAAGACAATAATCATCAGAATCCATCTGGGAATAGCCCCTTTTAAAGCCACTGCATTATTGCTCTTACGTCTATACCTTCATTCTTTTCTGTTACTTCTGTATTTCTTGATATAAGAGCAAAGAGAAAGGTTTTGAAAGGTTTTAGGAATAGGCAAATATGCTCAATAAGTTTCAGATCAGGATTTGTGAGGTGATGTAAGAATAAATAATGTGACTTAAGAGTTTCATGTTTAAGCTAGTGACTTTCAAGTAAGGCTACTTGAAAATTTCCTACCAAATGACTTTTCTAATCTAAGTCAAATATGTGATTAATCAAATCAAAGGGAAATTATTACTCCTTTTGTCATTTTTTGAATCAATCAGCTCTTCATCCAGCCCTCCTCCCAAAATAATTAGAAAAAGCTAAATAAAAATGAATTGTTTAAGAATCTTTGATATTAACCTATTTGAGAACCACTGTAGGACTTCACAAGCAGAGAATTTTGTAGCCATGATTAGGTATTGGGGCAGGACTTTGGTATCAGTCTTGTCAAATTCCGCACAGCTTTACCACTGAAAAACACTTGCAGAAGCTACACTGCTTGCTTCATTTGTTGTTTTAAATTGTATTTTTCAGAGGAGATGAAAAACCCCAGCAGAAATATCCCCTTAACTGTGATGACTGCTGTTCCTGCAGTAATTGTTTTTTATTTACTAGTGAACATCTCATATCTAACTGTCCTCACACCTAAGGAAATCGTCTCCTCAGGTATGTATTATATTTTTTTCATTGAAAAGGACTGGCCCATTGACATATCCATCTGATCTAACTGCACAGTCCAGAAATTTGGGTTAATTTTCTTTTAACAGAGAATTCTTCTTTAATTTTACTGTATGACACAAATTGGATGAATGCAGGCAGGTCCTTGAAATTGTTGGCTTTTCCCTACACTGTCTAAAAAGAAATCAGAAGTGTATGAAAACCTGGAAAATAATGTGAAAGTCAGATCCCAAGTATAGGGATGGTCTTTGTTTTCCTGTAGTTTTAATCTTATCTCCTCCTTCTTCCCCTATTTCATTGATTGTCAGACTAAGCCATTACTCTTTAGGAGGTGGACAAGTCTAACATGTTCAGGAGGATAGGAAAGACTATGGACACAAAAATGTAGCCATTTCGGGTGTGTATTATTCCTGATAAATATTGTGATTTCTTAGAAGAGCCTATACAAAATTCCAGTATATGTAAAACGTGTGTCAGATCCTGTACCAATAAGCTGGCCATGAAAAGCTCCAAAGGGAACTGCATTTCTCTTTGATTTCCCAAGCAGCACATTTTAAATCCCACTGTAATGAGACTGAGCTGTGAGACCTTGTCTACAGGCCTGACAAAAACCATACCTCATTTGGATGGATCAATCTTTTTTTTTTTTCCTGTGAGAAAAGCTCACTGATATAAATGAGAACAGTGTACCTGTCACTCAGTAACCTCATATTATTGCTCATCCAGTGTCAGGCTGTCTGCTGGGAGAGATGGATCATTTGCATGCTACAATGAAGGAGGCAGCAAATAGCAGACTATCCATGAATAGCAGCTGCCAGCTGGCATGACCAGCATACCAGGGGAAATGTGATTATCTATGCCAGCTGAGAAGATAACCTTAAAATTATAGCACTTTTTCAAACATTGCTTGTTCTTGTTCCTTCACTATTGGTTGAGGTTTTTTGTTGTTTTTTGTTTTGGGGGGGGGGGTTGAGGTGGGGGGGCACTTTTCTCCATCTCTAATAACTTCCTATGTGGCACAGGACACTGCAAGACCTATGTTGCTCATGGCATTTGGTTATAGACCAACTAAATCTTGTCCTCACTACAATATCAGCTATAGCTAGTTTCCAAGCAATATTGAATACCTCTTGTTTAGAAACAATCTTTCATATCTCTCAGTTCCACCCAAAGCAAAATCTCATAAATACCACATGTCTGAAAACAGATTTGCTCCTGATGGCAGTTTCCTGTAGCAGCAGATTGTGTCACCACTGTTGTCACGGCAGGGGCCAAGGAGTTAATTTTCTTTCCTTGCCCAGGTGTGTGTGTTTGTGATGCAGGATGTGAGATGCAGCTCTCCTGCTGGGCAGTCCATGACTGTGGTATTGGCCTCAGCAGGTTTCCCAGGCTTGCTCTAGCAGACAGAACTCCTTCTTGCTGTCATCCTCCCAGGAAATGTTTAGCACCTGAATGAAATACCCTTAGGTTTGGATTAGTGTTTGACTACTGCAACTAAAAAGCAGGCATTGCTGGTAAATAATAGTGCTTCTTATATTTTAAGTTTTGTTCTTGTTGAGTCTGTTATTCAGAACATGGCACTTGTACTACACTAATTCTTTGCTTTCTTGCAGTTGCTGTGGCAGTCACTTGGGCTGATCGAGTGATCCCCTCTGTTGCCTGGATCATTCCTCTCTCTGTTGCTATCTCAATATTTGGTGCCCTCAACAGCAGCATGTTCACACTTGGACGCTTAAGCTATGCTGGAAGTCAGTCAGGACATTTACCTCTTTTAATATCCATGCTTAATGTCCACTCTTGTACTCCTGCACCAGCCATGATTTTTTCAACCATTGTTGCATCAATTTTTATCATCCCTTCTGACCTTATTACGTTAACAAATTACTTTGGATTTTCTGCCTGGCTTATGATTGGATTGACTTGTGCAAGCCTGATTGTACTTCGATACCGGGAACCTCATCTACACCGACCATACAAAGTAAATGAATCTTAGTTGCAAAATATTTTTATAGATTTTGTTTTGAGTCCTGGGTAGCATGCAAAAGTTATAGAAGAAGTGCAAATCCAAGGTGGATAGTCACAAAAATACAAATAATAATCTCAATGCTTAGAGCCTTATTTGAAATTTTTGTTTTACTATAGAAAGAAGAGAAACAGATGGTCTCTTCCCCCGAGAACTTGAAAACATGAGATGGTTCTTTGCAGAATGGGAGAGATGTGCAAACAATGTGGAACCACACCAGTGTGCAATAACAAGAGCAGTATAGGACCCATTGCCATTCAGAGTTAATTAAACTTTGATTTGCTGTCATCTTCCCTGACACAATCACAAGCATTAAGGATATGTTGAATTTCCTCTTACTCCAGCAGTCAGAAAGCTGGGTTAGAAGTGTATGCTTATTGTGAAGGCTTCTAGCCTTCTAGCCCTGAGAAACTTACAGGAACCCACATTATCATATGTGAACAAATAGATTTCCAGTACTACCTGTCTCTCCCCCTCGACAATAGAAGGAGCCTAAACAAATATTTTTAAGATGCCTCTCTTATAGGGAATATGAGTCAGGTGATTCTTGTCCTGGGTGAATTTATAGCAGCATGAGAAATGATACTCTACTGTGGCAAAGAACACATTATTACTCTAGTGAATGAGGCATAAAATCACAGTTGGTTCATTTATTTCCTAAACCACTTTTTTTTCTTTCTCTTACAGGTGTTTTTACCAGTTCCATTTATGATGGTGGTGATGTCGTTCTTCCTAGTTCTAGTTCCCATCGTCTGGTCTCCAAACCTGCAATATGTTTACGGTTTCCTGTTTATGCTTGGAAGTCTTATTGTTTATCTGCCTTTTATACATTTTAAATTGCGTTTTGCATTTCTTGATAAAATTACTTGCCACTTACAGCTCCTGTTAGAAGTCTGTCCTGCCGATGAGTCTGATGAGGGCAAATGTGAATAATGGCAGATATTTAATCTCAGAACAAATAAGAGCCAGCAGAGGATTTTGTTTAACTGAGACTGTAAACAGTACAATTTAGATGTTGGTGTGATATATAGGTGTGCATGCATGCATATACATATATAAATGTATACACATGTATTTCAAACATGCACATATATGTATGTATAGGCACAGAGTCACAGAATCACGGAATGAACTAGGTTGGAAAAGACCTTTTAGACCATCAAGTCCAACCCATGACCTAACACCTCCCCAATAACTAAACCATGGCATAAGCTTAATAAGTTAATGTGTATATATGTTTGTGTCTGTTTGTATAATTACATAAATTTGTACATATACTAATTTAATAGGTGCAAAGGATGTCTTTTAAACTTGCAAAATCTGTAAAGTCCTCTCTCTCGCTCCTGAAAACAGTTAAAAGTTGTGTAAAGTCTTGCAGTAATAGAAATATGAGTCAATCACAGCACAAATAATTATCAATATTATGATACAATAAGTGAATAAATACATAATAGGATTGTTATAAAAATACACTTTCTCACTTGGAACTAAATTGTCTTTATTATTCTTAGTTTGCAGTAGCTCATTTATTAGAACTTCTGGTTTTAAAGGCTTTATCTTTCTTTTCATCTGCTACCTTTTTTTTTGCATGAATTTATTTTTAATAAAGGTCTTTGAAGAATATCTTAAAGTTGACTGAGATCTTTTTAAATCCCAAGAAAACTATAGATTGTGCATCTTAGCTATTTTAGAACAACACATAGAAATTCAAGGTGAAATCTTACAAAGCATGAAGTAAGACAATAAGAATTATTTATCATTTTTATCACGGAAATAAAAGCTAAAGATATGTAGATTCCTTTACTAAATCATTTACATCTTAGCATTAATATTACTTTATTCCTTGCTTTCTTTTTGGTGTTATTGAGAATTAAGGCTTTTTTACACTTCCTCCCCTCCATTTTTATTTTGTTTATGAAAGCAAGATAAATTAATTATTTTTTCTTCTGATAATTGGGCCATATTAAGTGCACAGAATATTTCATCTTAAAAACAAATAAACAGTACATAAAAAACATTATGTATGTAGATGATTATTAATATATGCTGCTATTTTTATAATGACAATAGAATTACAAATATTAGGTGATTTTCCAAATCTGGCAATGAAAGATCAGCAACACAACCAGTAGATGGCCCCAGCCAAACATCACTCCAACGCGGTGGTGATCTCTGGTTTGACGGAAGTTGTATTGGTGAAACTGTCTTACAGGGCATTGTATTATAACACAGTAGAATGAAAAAAGTCCTGTTACAGTACTCGATTCACTGATGTATAAAAATTATAGGGATCGGAATGATAGATAAAAAATTCTTCATAGCTACCCAAAGTCTAGGGTGGCCATCAATAAAACCAGGAATCAGCTGAAGGTTTGAGAGGATTTGACTTTACACTGGAATGAGCCCCCAAATGAAAACAAATACATGAAGCAAGTGGCTTTTCTCAAGGTGATAATGCCCACAGAATGAAAATTTGAAGAAAAATTTATAACTTTTAAAATGCTATATGAAGAAAAGTTCATACAAGTGAGGACTGGAGTGTATACAGCTGAGCTGGAGACTGGATCCTGCTGAACACAAGGAAGGAATCGATGTTTAATTTCACTTAATAGTGATATTGGAAAAACATTTCTCTTGCTATTTAAATTTAAAAAATCATTAGACTCATCAACATTGTAAAGGAGTTGTATTTTAAGAGCTCAATTGTAAAAGAAAGAAATTATTTTCCTGTGACCAAAGCATCCATCGTTGATTTGTAAATGCAGGTGTGGCAGTGCCACAGATTTTCAATGGAACTTTCAAGTAATTTATTTAAATAGATATTTTAATATGCAAAAGAAAAGTGGAAGTTGTAAGGAAAAAAAATTATGTAACAATAATACTGTGTTACAGACCAGATGATTAGGAAAAGCAAGCATCAGGGGGAAGTTGCTCAATTGAGTGTGTTATTTCCATTTAATTTCTTGTCAATGTGTCAACTATCTATTTAATTCCATACTGAGTTGGGTACCTACTGATACCATATGTCTGGGTATGTTTGGGTAATTGGAGCATGTATTTGTTAATGATACAAACTTCAAATATAGAGGTTTAGCAGCTCCAAACAATCAGGGGACTCAAAAATCCCAATGAAATGTAATATGAAATAAATTGCATTTATGTATCTTTCTGGAATTGAAGTAGATAGTTTTTATTTTAATAAAAATCTAGGAAATGGCACATAACCATACAAGATGAGAAGATTTAGAACAGGTCGGAATTAAAAATGTCCATGCAAGCTTAAGCCCCTCTGCAAAGGCACCTTTCAATGGCCTTGCATTATCAGATCATAAACTTCTTTCTATATACCCTTACCTCATTTATTGGAATGAATGGATGGTGCCAAATAATTCACTATTATTTTCTCCCCATTTCAACATGTGATCTTGCATTTTGTTTATCACTCTGCTCAAATGCTGCTCTTGGTAGACATTGCTGATATCTTACAGACTTTTCTATGGTATTCCTCATGACAGCATGTAAGCACTTCACAAACAACCACTAATTTCTCTCGACTCTAATGAGCTGTGTCAGTGGTATCATCTTTGCTTGCTGAAAGTAAATTAAGCTGATGTGTAAGTTGCACAAGAAATCCGTTTTGTTATGTTCTTGGGAATCCCTCAATTCACATCAAATACCTGGATGGAGAAACACTGATGGAGATTCAAGTCCAAGTATGGATGTTTCTTTATCTTAGGAGCAGGGCAAAGAGCCAGGGAATTTGGTGAACATACATCTTGTATAGCTATTCAGACACTATATAAAGATTTCCATTTCCATTCATTCCAGCTTTTAGATGGAAACAAAGGAGGTATGGCCATAATTCCTCACTAACTTTACATACCTAACATGGGGTACTTTGGAGCAGATTTTTCGTAGTAATTAATAAGTTCAGACTGCCTATAGTCCCCTAGAATTAAGTTCCAAGAATACTACAAAAAGGAAAATAGGACAAATTATCACAGTCACTTTGGTTTAGATGAATAACTGGAATCCTTTAGCTCATCTTCTGACTAACTATGGGTAGCTGAAATTCCTTTAAGACCTACAGTCTACTAAATGTTAAATTACAACTATAAGATTTTAAAATTCTACAAATCAATTGGGAGGACTTAAAATCTGGTATAGAAAATGAGGAAAACAGAATTAATTGCAATTTTGAAAAATTATGGTTTAAATTATTCCAGTATGGCCATGG
Organism: Trochalopteron elliotii; assembly: GCA_024734555.1. NCBI lineage: Eukaryota > Metazoa > Chordata > Aves > Passeriformes > Leiothrichidae > Trochalopteron > Trochalopteron elliotii. The sequence goes on from JANPWX010000022.1 coordinate 4,398,982, forward strand.
AATTTTACAGAAAAAGAGCAATGTGTATTCTTCTGGGCAATACTCAAACATTCCTAAATTCAGCAACTGTTTCGCAAGTGCTACATCATTCACTACATCAAATTCCTCTTCTACAGCAAATGAGGGATTGGCTGCCTCGTATTTAGCATCTTCTTCAACACAAATGTTGACTTATTCCCAGATCCAAGAGAGACAGGATTTTCTGAAAAAGAATACTCTCATTAAATGACCCCTGTTGGAAAGGGACTCACACAGCTGAGCTGAATTAGCATTATAAAAGCAATCCCAGATATGGTATGGCCCATCCCCTGAATATGAGTCACTGATGTTCTCTTAATGCAGACGTTCTTTTGCCTGAGTGTTTTAGAATGCTAAATCATAAAGAAGCAAATACACTATTAAATTTATAAAGATTTCTTATCGTTGCTGGCTCATTCCACATCTCCAAGCAGTAAGCATAAAAGAATAAAATTCAAATTTATAACTCGTGTTAGATACTCTGGCCAAGAGCAATTCCATATTTTAACATTATAGCTTGTTTCAGTTGGTTTCAGCTGCTTTTCTACTTGAATATATCTCAGAAAATGTTATATGGAAGTGTGACTGTTTTATTACTAGACTGTATCAGACATTTATTTACATTTTTAATTTTTTTATCTTTGACTTCATAATTTTTATGCTTATGCATACTTGCATATTTTAGAACGTCAACCTTACAACAAATAAAGATATAATGTGGATAATTTTTTATCAATATTGTACTGACTGGTCCATTTTGACATGTAATTTTCTTATCTGTTTTTCTAGGTTTCTAACAAAATATTTGTAAGCATGTCTGCATTATCTTTTTGTTGTTGTTGTTCTTTATCTCCTTAAAAAGACAATGTAAAATACAAAATTATTATCAGTATTATTTTAAAAATTGGTTGTAATTACCCATCATGCTAATTCCATGTGTGCTGACTGCTTTACAAAAAAAAAAAAATCGCTGAGGCAAACCCTAGAAAATGTACAGAAGAAAGAAAAACCCCCGCAATTATTTGTTTTGCTTCCCTTTTCATGGTTAGTGTTAACTGTGATTATAATAAAAAGATAATCAGCTAATAATGAACAGCTGTACATGGGTTTTTGTGTTCTGATGTGGTGATATTTGGTTGCATCTTCTGGGTTACATAGGGGAGGATGTATAAGGAGCTGCCTGTAGCTGTTAGGCCATGAGTGGTTCAGACCTCCCAACTTCTGCTCTTATGTTTGATACATGCACTGTGGATATTGCTAAGGTTCCCTACATCTCAGTTTCCACATATGTCAAATCAGAAACAACTGTGTTTTAAAAACTAACAGGTCAAAGAGTATTCACTTGTGATGTTCTCTTCTTACCACAGTTAAAAGTTATTCTTGTCATTGTTCTCTATCACTTATTCCAAGTGATGGGGGATCCTGGGCATTCCCAGTTCTTACTGGCTTGATTTGGAGGGTAAGAGTTATATCTGCTTCAGGAACTTTGAAGCTGTTTCTGTTTTTGCTTTGGAACAGGAAATGAAACATTTTTAGATTAGCAGGTTTGGAGAAGTTGTATCCTACAGGTTTAAAGCCACTGTTAAGGAGTTGGACTGTTAATGTTGATTTTCAGTAACTCTTGCTGCACAGGGGAAATCTCAGGAGTGCAAAGGAAAGGTAACATGCCAATATTTTAATAGAATAAAAGAAATGAGCCAGGAAATTATAGACTTGTCAGTGTCACATAATTCCTTGGAAGAAGTAATGGAACGGATAACATGAAACTGAATTAATAATGAATTAAAAGCAAGTAGCAGAATTAATCCAGTTTATTAGTATTTACGGAAAATAATCTGATCAAACCAGTTTCACATTATACTTTCTGTAATGTGGGTTGGGATAAAAGCTGCAGAAAAGATGATTTCGAGGTCCACCTAAACTGCAGACTTGACAAAGTAGTTACACTACTACAAATCAATCTCTTTTGTTTGGCAAATTTAAAAGTGACTAGGGTTTTTCATCATGTTACAAAACTAATGAAATCAGCCCTATTAGCAAGCCTTTGTGTATATTATTGGCTAGGGATTTTCTCCTTTTGACAACAGAAAAAGGTATTTCTCCTGGCAGCAAGACATCAATGTGTTTAGGCTGAGACTTTCCTATGTGCCGCTCCATATGCAGTGGGTCTTTAGTGTGAGGGTCATGAGGCACTGGAACAGGCTGCCCAGAGATGTTCTGGATGCCCTGTTGTAGGCCAGGTTGGATGGACCACTTGGTCTAGTGAAAGGGGTCCCCACTCACTGCAGAGGGGTTGAAATCAAATGATCTTCAAAGGTTCCTACCAACCCAAACCATTCCATGATTCTGAAATTGTGAACTCCTGGGCTGCAAGAGGCACTTCCTACAGCAGAGCTCCACCAGGAGTGGGCGTGGCCACACCTGGAACTTTGGAGAGGGGCTGTTGCTGAGCAACCCCACAGCCTTTCTGTAAACATTCCACTGCAGCTGGCACACCGGGCGCCCCCCTCTCTTACTCTGCCTGCATGGGTATGTCCTGTCATTATTGTTAAAGAGCTAATTTGTATAAAGTATACTTTGTATATAAAGGCCTTTGCACTTTGCCACCAAGATCTTGAACCTGAGCTTTTTTTTGGCTATAGGTTCTTGTGGTTGTTTAAGACTTCAGCTCAGAGTACATCCAGAAGGGCGTATTTGGCAGGTGTTTCATGTGTAAAGAATTTGGGCGAACTAATGTTTAAATTGGCTACTGGTGTCCTCATTTTGGGTTTGCCTGTTGCAGAGAGATCATCAGACCTGAGCTTCTGTTATGTGTGGGCTGGTTCTTGTGCTCCAAAACAATCACTTTACATTGTGACTTTTAGTAGATTAAACTTTTCCTGTGAATCGGTTTTCTTGGCATCAGAAACACCTTCATGTTTAATTAACTTTTCTTTCATGCTTAAAACTAATTTCCTAATGCCAGGTCGAGTTAAGATGCAGTGGAAAGTTGGATACAAAGTGAAACAGTCCTAGTGTTTCTGTCTGTAACTTAATTTTCTTTGTGAAGCCCATACTGACACGGTTTTTGGAAAGGTTTGCAAAGTGTAACAGCAATGAGGTATTTTTTCTGCCATATATAGTCACAGAAAATCAGCATAAGACCTTAATTCCAGTTACAAGAAGAGTAAGCCATACTAGGAGTTGAAGTCAATGGTCCTTGTTGCTTCCTTCCAACACACTCTGACTGTTGCCTGACGAAGGCTGTGAACTAAAAATGACTTAATGCTATCATGCAGAGCAACCTAAGTGTCATGACAGACTTCCATAATTTGTTTCTCTTATCTTAATATGATCTTCAGAATTCTTTTATTGCTAAATTAGACTTTTTAAATTGTGTTCAGCAAGAGGAGAAAATAAACCCCAAAATGGTGTATGTTTGCAAATGCTTAACCACTTGTTCTTAAATCTCTCTGTAAAAAAGTAAACTTTTTGACCTAATTTTTAAGTAGTGTTGAAAAACTTGGCTGGAGGTCAATGACTTGCTTTGTGCACACTGTATTGAAATGTCATACTGGTTATGTGTGCTGGTTTCAATGAGTTTTTTTGTACCTGCCTATCTTTTCTCTTACATATCAACTTTTTATCTTAGTACTTCAGAAGCAGTCTTGTAAAAAAGTGAATGACGGGGAGATTTGTAGGGTATTTCACACAGAGGAATTATTTAGCTGTATTTTTAATTTAGCTCAACAAACTTAAAGCACAGTTTAGTCTAGAAAACTATTTTTGCTCTCCAATTATAGTTAAATACCTTAGAGTCAAGTTACATCTACACTCTAAGGGTGAAGGAAATATCTTCTTCAGAAGAAACTGAAAAATAGCAGTGAAATGCTGCAATACATGCCATAAACTATGCTTTCTGAATTGCCTTATGACTTTTGAATGGACTGTGCCTATGAACAGTTGTTTCAGGGCTTGAGTTTTCACTTCAAATCTTACTAAGAACTGATGCATGCTTTATCTGTGTTTGTCTTTTTTCCCAGCCTTGCCTGTGAGCTCAAGTGGTCCTCTGTTGTGAGAGGAACTCATGCTAAAATGATATTCAGCAGCCATATTCCGTCTTAGTTTTACTTTATTAAGTTAGCCCACTGTCTTTTCAAATGACAGTTGCTTTGCTTTATGAACATCTTCATAGCCTGCTTTGATAGGTCTTTTTTTGTTTAGATCTGAATTCCTTTGTTTTCTTTAGTTCGTTTGTTTGTTTTCTAATGAAACCAGAAATTTCCATAGTACTTTGTTTATCATCTCCCAAATGCCAGGATGATTTTTTTTGTCTGCTAGGAATTGCTTTATCCTAGGGTCTGCTGCTGCACTCTTGGATTATTTACCTTGGATTAACTGAAGCACTTTTTTTTGCATCTGGGAAAGTGTTTAACTATCACATGTACTAAATCCTATTTTAGAGCAGAAATACTTGTTATTAATCCTGGGTACCAGAGAGATGCTCCCATTCTCCCCTCCTATGCCTAATTTAATCTTTTGTGTATATGGAGCCCCTTGATAACATTACTATATAAGTAACAAATATGCCCACAGTTTTTTTGTATATTTCTGACTGATCTTTCTTTTTTTTCTCTTAATTAGGAAAGTCTAAATATGGGAAGAACTAACAATGAAAATCCTGATGATCCAGGTAGCATTGTAGGCTATTTCTGCTTTAAATTTTCTTGACTACACTCTAGCCAAAAGCCTTGTCTTTAACAATTGAAATAGGCTGAACTACTTGTTTTTTTTCATCTATTAAACTATTTATGTTGCTATTGCCATTATAAGTTGTAAGCTCTAGGGCTGTACTAGAGCTCAGAACAGGTATTCAGAGGAAAAAGAATCCACGTTTTTCCAAAATGCTTACTAGATAAAAGGTTGTGGACAGGTGGGAAAATGTCATGCAGCATGTCTTGAATACATCACATTTGCAACAGTACTTACACAACATTGTGTTGATGTGCAGTGGTTTCCCCAGAAAGCAACGAAGGAAAAGAAGGCGATGGCCTGCGTCGCTCCTTCCGGCAGAGGAAAGCTGCTGAGCACTATGAATCTCCTTTGGAAAGTAGGTGTGCTGGGGTGACCTTGGCTGGACACCTGTGCTCGCCAAGCTGCTCTGTCACTCCCACCTCTCAGCTGAACTGGGGACAGAAAATAAGATGGAAGACAACTTGTAGGTTAAGGCAGTTCACCAAAGCAAGAGAAAATGGTTGTGCACAAAGAGAGGAAAAAAATTACTGTGTTTTCTTCTTTCCATCAGTAAGTGATGTCTGGCCACTTCCCAGGAAGCAGGGCTTCAGCACATGTAGCGATCACTCCAGAATGCAAACATTTTAAATAACAAATACTCCAACTTCCTCCTACTTTTCTTAACTTTTATAGCTAAGCTGACATCATATGATGTGGAAAATCCCTTAGGTTAATTTAGGTTGGCTATCCCAGCTGTGTCCCCTCCCAGGATCTTCCCAGTCTTCTGCTTGGGAGTGGTATGCTGGGGAGACAGTGCTGATGCTGTGCCAGCACTGCTCAGCAATAGCCAAAACACTGGTGTGTTACAACACCCTTCCAGCTACCAAGGCACAGCACAGCACTGTGAGGGCTGCTGTGGGGAAAATTAACTCGATCCCAGCCAGACCCAATACAGTCTGTGATACAATACTTTATATTATACAATGTCTCTTGAGAGCTAATTTCTGGCATGGAAGTGGGGGGTTGGTTTAGGGTTTTTTTTTAAATGAAAATACATGCACAAAACTTTTTTTGTGTATTTCTTACTTCATTCTGCCAGTAAATTTCATTCAATGCATGTATCCTGTGTGTATTCTATTTTTTTTTTGCCATTTGGCATCCTTATTGGTGCTTTTCAGTTAAAAAAAATAACCTATCTACCCTTAAAAGAACAGCAAGTTAAGAGACTTAATAATCTTACTCTTGTGGTTTTCAATTTTTCTTAAATATCAGGTGTGTGTTTTTTTAATTCTATTGTGCACTGATTAAACCACCCAACATGCCCTCCTTGAAACTTTTCCTGAAATTAGAGATGGATAATACCTGTCCCATTTTCTGTCTTTGACTATCCTAGTTTCTCTCAAACAAATTCTAAATTCTTTGCTTTCAACAGATCTAAGAAAACGTAACCGAAGATCTTCCAAACGTACTTCACCTGTCAAAGAGAGAGATTCAGGCAAAAAAAAAAAGCCTAAAAGGTTGGCATATGGTTTGTGATAGTTTTTTATAAAAGTGTTGTTGGTCATATGACTGAATAATGTTTTCTAGATTTTTGGACTGGTGGTAATAAGAGACTAATGTAATTGTAGATTACTACTGTGGTAGTCTGAGGATATAAGGAAAACAAACACTGCAGGGGAGGCCATCCTTTTTACTAGCCATTAGATTTTATTTGAAAATGCTGTATTTTTGGTCACTGATAAGGCGATCATGAAGGTTGTGGCTGAGATTGTGTAACTGAAATTCATTTTTCTGGAATGGGAGCCTTAATGTCCCTCTCAAAATCTTAGACTTGAACGGTGTACAGATTAAAATTTAAGACTTACTCTTGAAGGGTACAGTTTATTAAAACTGAAGACAACTTACAGGGAGAGTCTATATGGAAGTTTCAGTGGATTTTTTTATTCATCACTCAAGAGAGTTCATGTTTCTTTATGAAACTATCCTCAAACAAGAAAAATGACAAATGAAATTCTAAATTGTAAGTTGCATTAGTCATAGTTGCAAGTGCTAAGAGTTTTTAAAATAATTAACTCAGTTTAAGGTTCTTTATTTACTCATGGCCATAAAATGTAAAACAGTTGGAATTAATAACCATTTAGGAAGCTTATGCTCATTTATAAGGTCTTTTGGGTTCACTTGGTATGATTAGAAAATCAAAAAATCATCTAACTGCATAATAAATTAGAAAGCACTTTTTTCTTTCTCCTTAATTCAAATTAGGTCTCTTTCAGCCAAGTCTCAGAAAGATAAAATAAAGGGAGTTCCAAATGATCACACGAAAACTGAAGCAACTCGGAAAGGCAACTTAAATGAAGTTCATCAAGATCACATGAGAATTGGAGCAAGTCTGGCTGGTGTGGAGCAAATGCAAATAGATGGTTCAGTAAGTATTTTTATTTCATTATATCAGTGAGACATTTGCAGTATTTATGAAAGCTTCCAGTAATTGGCCATCTACAGCTCCCTTGACTTACAGTTTTCTCTCAAGCAATTTGCAAATTGCCACTGACATTTTCTTTGTGCTGACATCTAATTTGTGATGGAACCTTACAGAGGTTGCAGCTTTCTTTAACATGTGTTCTGTTGACTTCATCTTTAGGCACAATTTTGTGGTGTGGGTGGTCTATCTGACCACATTTCAGCTTTAAAAGAGATGGTCATTTTGCCGTTGCTTTATCCTGACGTCTTTGAGATACTGAAATTTAAACCTCCAAGGTAAGAGACATTATTTAAAACTATCAGTTCTTAACTCAATTATTTTCCGAAGAATATTGAACTGAGGCATCAACATGTTTCCATGCTTCAAAACTTTCAGCAGTGTTTATGGTTCTTTTTAGCCCAAATAAAAAGTAATTTTTAAAAAAAGGATAGAATACAACATATATGTAGATTCAGAGATTTACTGCATGGCAAGACTATTCTTTAAAAGTGTGCTGCCTTTAAAAGGTGGAGTTGGAGATTTTTTCTTTAGAGTTCTGCATGCAAGTGGACTTGATTAGTTTGTGAGCAGGAAGGAATTATCTGTTGCTAGTTAACTGTAGTTTGTTTTGTGGAAGTCCAGTTCTGTCTTACACCAACCCTTCTTTTTCCCAAGTATTTTCAGGTATTAGTTTTACAACTGATGGGACTTGCAACTAGAACTTTGCAGTGCTTTTTTTTACTTGGGCTAAAATAAGTATCTGTTCCCTTCGTACACAGCTAAGCGAGTTCTGTGTTATGAAATGAGGTTATTAGAGATTCCTTAGCTTTATGTATCCTTGGTCATGGTATATTGAAATAGGACATTAAATTCTTTAAATTCTTTGCTTCCAGTGAATTTAAAAGTATTACTAACATTGAAAAGAAAAACAGTGTTTTGCTTCTTTATTCATTGAAATTCTTTTTGAAGCAGCAGTGCATTGGCCCTTCTTGTTGATGGAAATATAGAAATGGAGAATACCTTCCCCTTTTTAGACTACTTCCTCTTCCTTAATCACCAGCAAAGGGAGACCAAATCCAGTAACTTAAAACTTTTTAAGGGAGAATTAAATGCTTTACTCTCAAATCTTGACTTTTGTGAAAACAAGAATGAATATGCAGTTTATCCTTGAAAAATGAACTGATGATTCCTGAGTTAGCCCAGTCTCAGATTCTGCATTGGAAGTTTGCTCTTGTTTTGCTCCACTCTACTGTAACCATCTCTGTTGTTTTGTCAGAACTGGCATGTTACTATCTTTTCTCAAGATTTTGTACATCTACCTTATTCTCTTTATTAATTTTGTTTGCTGCCTTGCAGAATTGTGTAGGAACACTTTTGACTTTTCTCACACTTCAGCTGCTACTATCTTATCCATGAAGTGTTCAGCTTAGGAGAGCAGAGTTGTGTGTCTTAGGGATGGGGATTGTAATAGATACATTTTCATGACCTTTTTCTTATGTGAATTTTTAAAAAATTTCTTTCTTTTAAATTATAGAGGCTGTTTATTCTATGGTCCACCAGGGACTGGAAAGACCTTGGTTGCTCGTGCACTTGCTAATGAATGTAGCAGAGGTGACAGGAAAGTAACCTTTTTTATGAGAAGTGCTGCTGACTGCATGAGTAAATGGGTAGGAGAATCTGAACGACAGCTTCGTTTGGTATTTGAGCAGGTAAAGTTGAAAAATGCCATGTGTTCTGTTGGAATTGTAACTAACTTTCTGTGGTCAAGAAGAACTCACTCTTTCATGTTTTGTAATCTCCTTCCACTGAAATGGGATTATCAGTGTTCCCTTTTTCAGTGGAGTCTCTTGAGATGTATTGAAAAGATTAGTAAAGCAAACAAGAAAATCACGACCACCACCCTCAAAAAACCCTCCATCATATACACGACTCAGTCACAGAAAGGGTCTCAAGAAGCAAGAAATGGTAGCTTTAGGTGAGAGGGAAATAGATGTAGGGTGAAATCATGCTCATTTAAATTAGTAATGGAAGGTCACTTCCAGAAACTTTGAATCTTGTCTCTGTTCTTATGGTTGCCAAATAGCAGTAAAAATTACTGGTAGAATTTGTTTCCTGTCACCCAGTCTCAGTGGGTTGACAAACTGCTGTTTTCTGTTGACAAGCTGCTGTTTCACATTGGGTTAATTAGTAGAGATCCCTGATGCTGGTCTGAAAATTCTAGCTCCAGTGCTTTTCCAACCATAATGTCTTTCATGAATTTTCTTTTGCAAGTAGTGCTGTTTTCCTGATGTCAGTGTTCCTGTGTTTTAATTGTAGGCCTACCAGATGCGACCTTCAATTATATTCTTTGATGAGGTCGATGCTCTTGCTCCTGTACGGTCCAGCAAACAAGACCAGGTTCATAGGTAGGACATGTTTTGTACCACCATAGAAGGTGTTTGATCTTTGTCAAAAGTAGACTGGAACCTATTTAACTTGATGTGACACCTTCATTTAACCTGAAAACTAGAAATGCAGTGCTAGTGAATTTCAGATGATCTTTAAACAATAATTGGAAACAATTCACTAAGCCTGGTATCAGTACAAGGTCTGTGTTACCTTATCTGTATTTTGCTATGTCTTAAAATAACTCTTTCGCTGATCAGTATCTTGTCAATAAGAACTTGTCCTTTTTGAAGGATCAGTGGAGAAGGCTATGTGGGACTGAAGAAAATTTACTAACCCAGTGAATGAAAATTATATTTTTCTGTTAGCTCTGTTGTGGGGACACTTCTGACACTTATGGATGGCTTAGCCAGCAGAGGAGATGTTGTGGTAATAGGAGCCACCAACAGACTGGATTCTATAGATCCTGCTTTACGAAGACCTGGGCGCTTTGAACGAGAATTCCGCTTCAACTTGCCAAACAAAGAGGTCAGAACTTCAAACCCACCTTATGGGGCAAAGTCCATCTTTATAACAAACCCCTGTAACTGGGCAGCATTGCAGAGCAGTGCAAGTCTCCATCTGTAGTGTACAGCTTGGACACAAGTGGGATACCTGAAGACATTCCATTGTACTGTGAAGGGCAAACCTGGTGCTGAATATATATAGGAATAAGATGATGTCAGCAAGTAGTTGCTTCTCTCTTCGACAAAGATATGAAGTGCACTGCACAGGTGCAGCACTTTGAGTACAATGGCAATAGCTAAGCAACGAAGAAATTTGTTTTATAGCAACAAAAACATTGGGGTGGGGACAATTGGGAGAGAGATGGTGTGCAAAACTGTAACTCTGTTCTTTTTGGTTTTTTCTCTGGCTATCACTGATATTTCTTGGCACTTTTTTGGAGCAAAGATAAAAGGATAATTGGATTGAAGGCTATTAAAAGTGCGTGAAACAGTGCATTTAGCACAATCAATTGTATCCAGTATTTATCTGCTCTCAGGAACAAGAGATAAGGTGCCATGAAACAGATATAATACACAATTCCCTGCTGTGGAAGCATTCTAGAAGTGAGCCATAATTAATCTGTGTACCAGGAGATACTTTACTGAAAGTCTTGCTAGGATCAGAGATGAAGGGCAATGGGCAATGTTTGACATTTTCCGGATGAGTGACAGTAGTTTGAGTCATATTTTTTGTTCTTGGTAGCAACTGTAGCAATTTTAAATGGATTAGGACTTTTTTCTTTGAATTAACTGGCAGAATAGCAAATTTGATGAACTACTGAAACTGTCACTGTGAAATTTTGCTAAATTTGAGAGAATTTTCTTTGACAAAAAATGTCCATTTGCAGATGAGGCTTTTACTACAATTTATTCTTCAAAATCATCAGGTCTCATGCTTATAAAACTCACTTTTTATGGAAGATACACCTGCCTTTTATTTCACTGCATCCCCCACAAGAGCTTGATGTAAGAATTTAAGAATGATTAAATTTCCTGCTTGGAGAAGCAGTGAGTGTATTAATAACTGATGTTTAAAATACTTAGAAGTTTAGCAGACAATGAAAGTATTTGTCTAGTGTGAGAGGTTTGGGGATTTTGTGTTCTGGTTGTTTTCTTAAGAGAAAACTTAAGACACACTAAAATGCAACCATTTTGTTTCTAGGCAAGATTAGAAATTTTCAAAATTCACACACGCGACTGGACTCTGAAGCCATCGGACAGCTTACTTGAAGACCTGGCTGAGAAAAGTGTTGGTGAGTTTGAAAGCAGTGTGGGTCCTTCTCCCCTGGGCAGTGTTCAACCACTCTGCCCCCAGCCTGTAGCACTGCATGGGTCTGTGACTAAAGTGCAGGAGCCAGCACCTGGCTTTGTTGAACCTCATACCCATTGATCCAGCCTGTCCAGATCCAGCCCTGCAAAGCCTTCCTGCTCTCCAGCAGATCAACATTCCCACCCAAAGCAGTGTTGTCCAAGATCTTACTGAGAGTGTACTCAATCCCCTCATCCACATCATTGATAAAGATATTAAAAAGGACTGGACTCAGTTCTTAACCTTGGGGAACACCACTAGTGAATCCTCTGTCATCTGGATGTAGCAACATTCACCAACACTCTTGGCTCGGCCATCCAGAAAATTTTTAACCTATACAACACATATATATGTTGACATAACATTTGGTTCTTGTTTTGTTTATCAGGATTCTGTGGTGCTGATATTAAAGCCTTATGTGTTGAAGCTGGGCTCTGTGCTTTGCGCCGCCGCTATCCGCAGATACATGAGAGTGACAAAAGACTGAAGATAGATGCCAGATCAATTAAAGTAACAGCAAAGGATTTTACCATGGCCATGCAGAAGATTGTTCCAGCATCACAGAGAGCTGGGGCTTCACCTGGGAGAGCACTACCAGCTATTTCAAAGCCGCTGTTAGAAAACACCCTTCAAAGAATTTTACAAGCCTTGCAGAGAGCATTTCCCCATGCAAAGCTTGCACTGAAGAAGAACCAAGGTATTACAACAACATCTAATTGTTTAAAATCCTGCCAAAGCAAAAACTTCTGATTTCTGTAACCAACATACACAAACGTCTCAGCCATAATGGCAGTGTAATTTTATACTTTGGTGTGCAGAGTGGGAGCTGTGCGTGACTCATAACATGCAGGGGAGAACTACGGGCTCTCTACTGGAGCCCCCTGTTACTGACAGTAGCTCACATCCTGTTAGTAATTTCAGAGATGGATCTAAGGTTTCGCATATGAGGCACTTCTTTCCAAACTGTATAGAATCATAGAATGGTTTGCATTGGAAGGGATCTTAAAGTTGATCTAGTTGCAACCCCACTGGCTTGGACAGGAGACACCTTCCACTAGAGCTCCATCTAGCCTGGCTTTGAACACTTCCAAGAACTGGGCATCTATGACTTCTCTGGGCAACCTGTTTGAATGCCTCACCACTCTCATCGCGAAGAATTTTTTCCTAATATCCAATCTAAACTTACTCTCTCTCACTCTGAACCCATTCCCCTTTGTCCTCCTACTACATGCTCTTGTAAGGAGTCCATCTTTCCTGTGTTTTCTTCAGATACTGGAAAGCCAAAAGTAGGTTACCCTGAAGCCTTTTCTTTTCCAGGCTAAACAAACCCAATTTTCCCAGCCTTTCCTCATAGGAGAGGTGCTCCATCCCTCTCATCATCTTGGTGGCCCTCCTATGGACTTGCTCCAGCAGGTCAACGTCCTTTCAGTGCTGGGACTCCAGAGCTGGACGCAGCCCTGCAAGTGGGGTCTCACCAGAGCAGAGCTGAGGGGCAGAATCCCCTCCCTTGGCTTCTGCCCACGCTGCTTTGGATGCAGCCCCAGATGCAATTGAGATACTTTCTGAGTTTTAAGAGCACTCAGAAATTGCTGGGTCATGTTCAGCCTCTCATCCACCAGCAACCCTAAGTCATTCTTGCTTTTGATCTGTCCATCCCCAGTTTGTGTTGATACTCGGGGTTCCCCTGACCTGGAGGCAGCACCTTGAACTTGGACCTGTTGAACCTCATGAGATTCCCATTGTCTCAGTTCTTGGGCTTGTCCCTCTGGATGGCATCCCATCCTTCAGGTGTGTCAACTGGACTGCTCAGCTTGGTGATACCAGCAAATTTACTGAGGTTACGCTCAATTCCTTCATATATATCATTAATGAAGATATTAAATAATACTTGTCCCACTGGGGACCCCTGAGGGACATCACTTGTCACTGATGTCAACTGGAACTCTGCGCAGTTAATCACTACCCTCTGGATGTGACCATCCAACCAATTCTTTTATCCATCCACTCATCACATCCATCTGCCTCCAATTTAAAGAGAAGGACACTGTGGGGAACCATGTCAAAAACTTTATGGAAGTCCAGATAATTGATGTCTGTAACCCTTCCTTTGTCCACTGATGTAGTCTATAATTATTACTAATATAGTAAATAAATGCTTAAATGAGGGGAGAAGGGTTTTTCTGGTATCTAGGAACTACAGAAGTTGTTCCTCATCATCTTTATTCTAAGGAAAAAATCCCCAAGTATTTGTCAATAGCGAGTTAACACCTGATGCAAATCATAAGACATAGGACAGCTTTATATAGACTTGTGCAATCTCCTTAGATCTGTGGTAGAGTGTACTCTTCAGGTAATATCATTCAAATAACAAAATGCAAGAGAAATGGTTTCCAGCACTGATTTCAAAGGTGTATTATTAAAGCAAGAGTGAGATATGAACTATTCAGTAAAGACAACAAATTTCTCTTGTCTTTAAATCCTATTCTAGGGAATGATGGGTTTGACAGTGATGATGACTCACCATCAATCTCTGAAAAGAAGCCTGACAGCAAAAAGGCAGAATTCCGCACTTTTAGCAGGTACATGTTTGTCCTCTTCATGGTGACATTTCTGAGATGGCTGCATCTGTAAAATGTTATGTAAATATGTGAGGGCTGCTAGACCAAGGAGGGAAGGGTGCATGTGGGGGTGATCAATATTTGCATGAATTCGCTGTGAAGATCCAGCTGGGTACTAGATCTAACTATGCTGACTACACTGCCCTAACTCCTCAAACTGATTGGCCCAGTCTTTCTTCTACTAAGTCAAGCTGGTTCACAGACTATTAAAACATGTTGCTTTAATCCATAGTATTCCTTCAAAGACTCAAGACCAAAAAAATGCTCATTCTGTCCTTTTAGCTTAAAAAACGTCTATGGATTTATGTAGCCATCTTTTACCCTTCTACCTTCCAAGATGGTTGAACCAGTAGCAAATTATTTATCAGAAACAAAATCAAGAAGTGGTTTGTTAAATCACTGTGAGAAAAATTTAAATGATGTCTGCAATTTTTTCCTTTACCCTACTGATTTTTTGTTATCTTTTGGCATTTTAATTGTGGAAGTCACATAGTCCAACAGTTTTAAAAATAGATTATTGTCAGATATTTTTGTCCCTCCCTATGGTTGTGCTGCCTAGAAAACATGACTTGCTGAGCTTGGTTAGGTCTCTAGGATTTTTGACTTCAACAAGTAAAGGTACAATAGTAGTGTGTGGGAAAATGCACAAACCTCTTCACAAGTATATTTCATGTGTAAAGCAAGGATTAGGAAATTAATAAACAAGCCAAAAATGAAACCACCAGAATGACTGAATAAAATAAATATAAATCTTATACATATTTAGTGTAGTGCTGTAATTTAAACAATCCAGTAATGTTCTTCTTCAGATACAACTAATGCGTTTCAGTACCCACATTACATTTTTTTCTAGAAATGTGGTTTTGCCCCTTTCTTCCCACCGTCTCCAGGAACTGTGGCCAAATTTTAGCTAAAATTGAAATGCGTAGAAATCTCACTTAAAATCAAGACAAGCTGAAAATGATTGTTTATGGACAATGAAGAGACCCAGACTGGTTTGTGCTGTGAGAGTTGTTATTTTGCCCTGTATCAGGTGACTGACCAGCTGCTTTGTGTGTATTTGCCTAGACAGTCCCCCTGTGGGATTTAAGAACTGTTACAGAACCCAGCCAAAGGAATAGCAGGCATACTGGGGACTGACAAGATATTTTAGCAGAGGAGTGATACCAGTTTCTGAGAAAATAGAATTTGATAAATAGTCTACCAAATAGACTATTTATCAATAGTCTGTGGTCTTCTTGATCACAGAATCGCAGACCAGCTTATTATTTCATAGAACATGGAGCATATTTAGAAAAAAAAACAAGTACGTATGAAAAGTATTTAACATCTGTGCGCCTCTTCATCACTCTTTTTTAAACTTGTTTTCTTCCTATTGTTGTAGAAATCCTTCTTACCAGCCAACATCTTTCAGGCCACGGTTCTTACTAGTTGAAGAGCCAGGATGTGGGCAGGCTTTTGATTTGGCACCTGCCGTACTACATGCCCTGGAAAAGTTTCCAGCTTATACACTAGATCTACCAACCTTGTTTGTTAGCAACACATCACAGGAAGAAACATGTTCACAGGTATTTATTTTTTTGTTGATATCATAGGATTCTTGAACTGTATTATAAACTGGTGAAATAATCACAACTCACTGTTAATGAAGTTGGCCTGGTTTGAATTTGCTGTTATGTCTGAAAATTCACTTTTCTTGTAGATGGAATGATACTGAATAAGGACATTTGTACATAGCTATGTTTCATTTCTATTTGAAATGAAAGAGGAAGGATGTTGCTAGCAGCCTGGGATAATGGGAGGTGCTGCTAATAAGCCCCTCTTTGTTGCAAGTAATTCTGCTGGTCTTGATGGGATCCAGAAAGTTGGTTTTGTTTCTTCTTAAATCTCTGTGCTCCCAGTAGCTGGCTCTGCATCAGCCTGATGGCATCATGCACTTTTTGTAACCTTCTTTTTCATTGTATTTGTAGGGCAGCCAAAATTTTTGTGAAAAGAATTTTTTTTGAATATACATATACAGTTTGTTCTGCTGCAGTGAGATGCAATGAAGGTTGCAATTCATGGAATACTTAAATGTGTAAACAAATATGTGTTCATTAACTAAAAAAATTAATATAAGCAGATTACTGCAGTTTTGATTTTCTATCTTTAGGCAGGAAATAAATTTCATTACTTGGTATCACTGTATTAAAATATTTTGATCTTTATTAACAGCATTTTAGAGCTGTACAAGTCAGAAACATCATGTGACTGGATACTTGTTTGCCACATAGGAGGAACAATTCTCTTTTTGTTATGTCATGGTTGCATCTATGGCAATATAAATACCCTGTCTACTGCATGGGATATACCCCATGTTTCCTATCTTGTGACAGGAACTTCCCTGCATATTGTTACCCTGAAATGGTGCATGTAGAAATTTGCCATGGGAAAGGGCTGGTGCCACTTCCCTCATGCAGTAGATTTGTGTCCTCTTCTGTGACTGAAGTGCCATCTGTAGGCAGTGGTTTGTGGTCTTTCAAAGCACATAATCTGGTCTGATGGATACTTTGATAAGAGAAGAATGAGAGGCTCTGAGCGATTTAGCGCATCAGGCAGGCTAAGGACTGGTCACCTCTAATAAAGTGTACTTGAAATTATGATTTGTGACCAGGCTTCTTTTACTGTGTTAGGCTCATCTTTTCACATAGGTCTTTGTTCAGGTTTTGCTCTAGTCTAACATGGGTGTGGGCCCACACTGAACTGGAAATGGTGCAGTCACAGCTGTGTAGTGATTTCTCCAGGCTAAGACATCTTGCTGAAGGGTTAGTCTTGATTTTTCAGGCACAACATCACATCATTTGAATTTTGAGGCTCTTTAGGAGTTACTTTCCCCCTAAGTAGTTTTGAGATCCGATTCAGTTCTGTTTCTGTCTGCAGAGCAACGTCTATGTTTTATAGTCAAAGTGAAAATGTTATCTTATTAAGGAGTGGTTCATTTATTGGTTTGTCTTGATGTCTTGGCTTTATGCACTCTTATTTCACAAGATAATCTGACTGATATGTATTTACTTAGTGGCCTACTCTACATGATGCAGTTTTCTTATCCAAGCTTTCATTTCACCAGTTGATACGAGAAGCTCAAAGATCAGCACCAAGTATTATTTATATCCCACAAATCCCTTCGTGGTGGGATGCTGTTGGACCTACACTGAAAGCTGGTTTTACAGGACTACTGAACAACATTCCATACTTTGCTCCAGTTTTGCTCCTTGCAACATCTGATGTGCCACATGAAGATCTCCCTGAAGAGGTATTTCTGTTAATACTTTTTTTTCTTTGTTACTCAGTTTCTTGTTAATTTACAACTCCTTGAAACATTGCAGTACTGTGCTGCTCTCAAGAGATTTATGTTATTATTATTCAGGCACCAGAACCCTGTCTCTTAAAATTTTCTTAGACAAAATAATTCTGAAAACATTTGTCTAAAGTGTTTTGTGAGTAAAGACATTGACTTTGACCCAACTTTTTTTCTCCCTTCTCACACACTTGTACTTACTAGACAGACATATATATACACTTCAGACAACTAGTTCAGTAGCTTCAAGATGGTTTGGTGTGTACTTAGTGAAGAATACACAATGCTTGAAAGGTAGATGGGAAAAAGGTTGCTTTTCTGAAAACATTTTTACTGAAAAAGTACTGTGGTCACAGTGATAGAGTGTAATTTCTATATTAAATTATTTCACAAAAAAATCAATTTCTTTCTTCATCCAGGTAGAAACTTGACAAATTGAAAAACTAAGGACTAACTTCTGTTTAAGCAACTTGGAAATCAATTTCTAGTTGTATTTCTTAAAAAAATTAATTAAGAACACATGCTGTGCTTTCCTGAATCTGAGAGTGTTCATTAAAGGAAGGTGTTTAAAATATTAATATGCTGTTCTGATTATTTTGTCTAAGTAACAGAAGTTTTATAAAATTAATGAGTGCCTTCTAAAACGAAAAAAACCAAACAAACCAACAACCCGCACTACCAAAAAGTAGGCACTTGTCTGCTGAGCCCTGCCTCTTCCCTCTGTCATAAATATTCAAGCTAAAGGACATCAAGCTGGGTAAATAAGCAGTACAATAAGCTGGTACAATAAGCAGTATTTGGGGTGGTGAATGTCACCCCTTTCTGATTGCTTTATTATACTTTCTTTCATGCCTTAAACTCTAGAAGGTTGATTAGAGAAGGTATTTTAGTCTGCAGTGCTATGAAAATCTAGCCTTTTAAGGCCAAGAAGTTAACTTTTAATAGTTTGGATTATCTAGATGACTATTCATTTGTAATTTAGAAATGCATTCGTCTGTTTGGAATAGAAAATAAAAACTTTTGTGGCCTTGTAAAATCTGGCTTTTCTTCTCATGGTCTAGATAAAAACATTGTTTAATCCTAATCGTGAAGAGGTTTTCAATATCCCGCGGCCTACCTGTGCTGAAAGAAAAGGGTTTTATGAGGACTTGATTATGAAGCAAGCTGCTGAACCTCCTGCATCAAAAAACAATGCAGGTAAGGATATTTTGCATATACAACTTTGTTACTGTAAGTTAACAGGTAATACAGTATTTGCTTTGGTGATAATTCTGTCAATTATTTTTCATGTACTTGCACTTGAGCACTATGAATTGACTAAAATTTTTCTCTGTTATTGCAGAGAAATATTAACAAATATCATCCTATTTTAGATACAGGATACTTAATGGATACTCTATTCCACATTAAGGGAAATCCTGACTTAAATTTGTGTCATTCCAGATTCTCAGGTACACCTTCCTGCAAGATGTTCTCAGGTGGATGTGCAACCACAAGTATGGGACAAGAAAGCAATCAAAATTAAAAAACGAGGCGTGTTTGTGGATTACTCTGAGCTCAGAGTAAGTTGAACTTCAATTTTGTTAATAGTGAAGTAGGATATTTTCTTTATGATGTAAATTAAGTCGATTGCTGACCAATGCCAATTTGTGAGAGGGGTATGTGGCTTGTGAAATAATTCAGCATGTAAGGGACTTTGACAGTTGTTTCTGCAGCTGGTGTAAACTGCTGCTCTTTCTGTATTTAAGAAGATGGGGTTCTCTTCCTAATTTTTAATGTAAAAGGGCTTGTTAAATTTTAAAGTAGCCTAATGACAACCATCTAGTACTGTTAGTTATTAATGCAGTTTTCATGATGGATTGGGGTCGGGTTGTTTTCTTTTCCCGTTTGCATGTTTTCATTTATTAGGAAACAGAAAAGAACCTTGATTTTTAGCAGTTATGGTTTTAAACCTGAAATTAGCAGGTTGACTTAAAGCACATCCTGGACAAAATACTAATACCTGCTTTTCCAAAATGCTTTCAAAATCCAGTGTTAGAATTTTACATTCATACAGTTACAGTGTTACAAGGTTTTTTCTAGTCCCCTGTAGGAGGGAAGCTGTTATCCTAGGCTATAGCTGGGGAAAGGGTCAAAAGTGAGCTCAGCTGCAGGGGGTGAAAGAGGCTCCTTTGCTTGAACTGGAGAAGGCATAAAAGAAGGACCTGACTTTCAAGGAATATTGCTTGGACAAAAATGCAGGAAATTGCTAGTTGAAGTCCTGGAGTTTGGTCAAAGCAGAAGAGGCTGTTTATCTGTCTGAGAAAGCGAGTATTATTTGGATGTTTCTTCTGCATGGGGAGAATATGACCAGACTGGAATCCCCTCTGATGAAGGGACCTGTCCACCCAATTACTATCACATTTTTAAGCTGTGACATAATTTGTAGAAGGGAAACTAGCTTTCTGAGGCTGGTGTCCTAAGGAAGCAAATTTTAGGGGGTTTTGTTGTTCACATCTGCCTGCATATGGAGAGAAACCACATAGGTTTTTCTAGAGTCAGAGTGCTAATAGCATGTGCTCCAAAGTTATTTCCAGCTGGAGAAATGGTATGGTAGAGTCCTTATAGATATTCCAGCTCATATATATATTTTCCCAGCTGTAAGGAGAAACTTACAGTCATGAAACATATAGAAAACTTGTTTCCTTAACATGAGTGTCACTGGAACTTGACACTTCTACCAGAGAACCTTGTTGGAACTTTCCTGAAGTCAATAAGCTGGGTGAACCTCCAAAACATATCTGCTTGGTTTTGGATGGGATAGGTTTTGTAAATTATTTGTTTGGGTTTGTTAAGTTGGTTTGATTAGTGTCAGTTTCTCTTTGTTTATTTGCTTGGTAATAGGCATAGAACTTGACGAACAGATAGAAAAGAATACAGACACCTATGTGGCAACAATTAGAAGTAGTTTCATTGGGGATGTTGGCCATGCACCTCTGTCATGTCCTATGTGTTGTGTTTGCAGCAGCTGAAAGCACACTATGTGGGTTTTGTGCCTCTTACCTGCACGTTGGATAGAAGGAAGTTCAGGGGAATGCTCCAGCCTTGTGCTAACTGATCTGAGCAGGGCTGAGTTAATGGCAAGCAGCTGTGAAGCAGTAATATTTTCATTCGATGTAGCTGCTTTCTTAAACTGTATCTTCACAACCTCACATAATACAGAGTTACTGAACAGCAGTGGTGGCACTAGATTGTTAGTGTTGCATTTCCACAGATTATCACATTCACATCTGTACAAAAGAAGGGACTGTGTGACAGGTTGGTAATTTGTTACAGGCAGTCATTCTGCTAGTTCATCCACTCCTGAGTTGAAAGTTAGGAGCTAGCTGGTGTTTGGCACAGTACATTTCCAGCTAATGGGTAGAGGTGAGCACCTAAGGAACTTCTGTTTCCAGCTGGCACAGCTGTATCTGGAAGATCTGCAGCCTGGCTTCCAAAGACATATTTTCCAGGGCTCTGCATTGCATTTCTAATGAAATACAACCATGGCTTTTCAGTGGCAGCTACTCTATAACAAAGTGGATTGTGTCATTCTCCGCTGTTCTGGAGACAGTTCATTGGCAGTTATGATTGTTGATGTCATAGATTGATGAGTAAGAAAATATTGTGTGAATTTTAATCTTCCTTTTGTCTGAAGTGTGAGAAATTAACTTGTTTTCTCCAGTTAAATCTTGTGAGATATTTAATCAGCTCTTTGAAGTGCCACTTTCATTTAACAATATATGAAAGCAGGACATACCTTGTCCTATTCTGAATTGTAGCTTCCACTTTTTTTCTTCAGAAAGTGTTGGATGCTGTTGTTGCAGCCACTGAGAACGTCAGCATATCGAGCATGGCAAAACTATATTCTGTCCTTAGCATGTGCATTTACCAACAGCGGGAAAATCCAGACAAAACCACATTAGTGGAGGTAAAATTTTTGGCCTATATCACTTTCTGTTACATACTATTATGTGTCTGTGTGTATGCTATGCATATGTACGTGCTCACAATTATTTATCACTCTTTACTGCTTAGTTGCCTGTGTTACAAGACTTTCATTTTAGGCTAGAAGACATCTACTCGTATTGCAAACCCATTGTTGAATTTGGCATAACTGTTGGCAATTTCAGCAGATAAAGTCAAAGGGTCCACCTACACAGGCCTCTCAAACCAGTTAATCTATCTGTCACTAGTCGTTCTCCAGAACTTTTTCAGGGTGGGGGGGGCTGTGAAAGATGAGCACTTTTCTCAGTCTGCCACTTCCTCTTTCTCCCCTTGAAGGCAGGCACACATAGTAACACTTGGATAGCAGTCCTTCCATTCTTGAAAAGAAATTAAATACGAAATATTACAAGAATTTCAGGCCTTTCTGTAGGTCCACTAGACCTTTTTTTAACTTGGCATGGCGCAAGCATCTTTAATATGACATGTGGGAAGCTTTCTGCCTACAATGGTTTGATGCTAATGAGTCCAACTCTAATCTCTTCCTTTGAGAGAGGATTTCTGAGTTAGAACTCAGAAGAAATCTTCCACAGGCACCCATGGTCCTAGGAGGGCAGTTTTAGTTAGATGAGTTTTAGTTGAGTTGTTTTAGATAGATTGGATATTCAGTCTTCAGTTTCAAGATCCTTGAATCCCATTGTCTTTCCTATGTTTATGCATGAAATTACATAAAATTCTTTATGTTTCTAAGTCTGCCTTAAAAAAAAAAAAGAAAAGCCTCTTCTCTTTAGCCAAGGAGACCATTCCTGAAAGATGCACTCTTCTCTCATCTAGCAAAATAATCTGCTTTAGCAGGAGGAGGGATTTGTTTGTGTTATATCAGGGTTGTGGGCTCTTGTGACTGGACTGGATTTTTTTGTTCATTTTCTATGTCTACTTTTAGTTTTAGTTCCAGCTTTCAGTAGTGGCTCTTCAGGAACTGTCTTCTTTTTTTATTGTTGAAAGCACCTTGATAGAGATCCATTGCTCCTTGAGATAGATCTCTGCAGGTTCTCTGGCCTACTCTCTGTTTTGGTTGCCAAAGGATGTGTTTGAAGCTAGTGGGGCTAGAAAGACGTTGTGATGGTGGTAGCACATGTATTGGCTAAATATTACTAACACTGGTATGTATGTACAGATTCTTGATTCTTTTGATGAAGAAGTTATCAGAGTTCTCAGGCTTGTATTCACACTGACTCCTAATGTGTCTATTTTTTTTTTTTTTTAAATTAGGAAATGAAGAAAGAAATTGCAGCCCACAGTTGGCTGTGATACTTGACTTCAATATACTTGACATACTCTAATGTTTGTGTATGGCTCCCAAATAGATAAGTTATATTTAACTAATTGCAGCCGCTATGGAAAAAAAGAATAGAAGAGGGAAGCTAAGTACGTAACTGAAACCAGACATAACAGAGTGCTGAACCAGTGACACTTGGTGAAATGTCCAATATAATGCCAGATTGTGAGGAACAAAACAAGGCAAACTTATTAAACTAGGTTATTCCAGTAGCAAATCGTGCCCACTGGATCAAGAAAGGATCTGTCTGAAGAAGGGAAGGCATCAACTGAAGAAAAGTGGGCACCAGCTTGAAAGAAGATTGAGCATGTGGGCTAACTAGCATATGAAGCAAGAGAATCATTCAACCAATAGAAGACTGAATATTAATTAATAGGAAGACTATGCTATTGGGAGCCAATCAACATTAGTGTCTGCAAAGTTTTGATAGTCAGTATGCTGGCTTCATGGATTTACCGCCTACCACCCTTTTCTACACAGAACCGCAAATAAATCAAATACCTCTACTTTGTGTGGACTGGCCTTTTGTACACTGGGTGAAAGAACACGTTTTGGCACAACAGTATTTTGTTTTCAACAGAACAGAATGGAATTTTTCTAAAGTGTATCGATCCTGATTCCTGCTGTTGTCTCAAACCTTCCAAACATTTTTTTATCTCCGGAAGATACTGGAAGTGCTTATTTTTTCTCCTTCAAGTTCATTTCTAGTGAGGAGAAGCTGAGAGGCCAGGAGTAGGACACAGGGCACCATTCCCGCTTGTGACTCTGCCCTGCCCTGCCCTCACGGGGATGGGTCGGGAGGCACCCGAGTGCCCCGGGGTGCAGGAACAAGCCGGGTGGGGCGGCATCGCCACCTCGTAGGCGACCATGGTGCGGCGATCTCCAGGGCTGCAGCTCCGAGTTCATCCCCTTGGCTCCCCCTCCCTCAGTAGCGGACGCTTCTGGACTCCAGGTGTACCCCGGCTGCCTCAAGAGCCGCGGGACGCAAGGCCCAGGAGATCCGGCGAGGTTGTGAGCGGCGGGGTGGGGGAACCGCGGGAGGCCCCGGCCGGGAGCCTTGGCACTGCGGGGGATCTGGGAAACCTCAGTCCCCATGGGGACGCACCAGAGGCCGCTGCCCCATGGAGGCAAAAAGGAGAGGATAAACGAGGTTTGGGGCAAGTCGTCGGGTGCATCTGTGCATGTGAAGAAGAAGCAGCCGTGGCTGTAGTCAGTGGTCGCCCAGCGTGCCAGGCCGGGTCCCCTCCAGTGGCATCCCCTTTTTCTGGCAGCCTCACCAAGGAAGGTGGCTCAGTACAAACCGTGGTTCAGGGGGCTGTGGCAGCGTGCTGAGAGCCAGTCCCTGGCGTGCCTGCACCCCTGGGAATATAACCCTTTTGCATCACTTCATGGTCTGCTGGTTTATTTGTTCCTTCCCTTCCCTGTTTATTTTCCCTGAAAGGTTATCTTATGAAGATTAACTTAGACGCTGCTTTGGTTTTATTTTAATAATGGTCACACAGAGGTTGCCCATATTTTGACAACAAAAAGGCATCAGGACCCACACTCAACACAAAATATACATAAACTCTGAGTGCATTTTGACTGGCCTGTGATATACTCTTTAGTAGTATACTAAAGAGTACAAGTAGTATACTATATAGTAGAAGTACCTGTGATATACTCTTTAGTCAAGTGCTTCCGTTTAAAGCTTTATATGCTTTAAAAAGAAAACTGTGTTTAGATATTGGGACTTGTTTGTGCTTAATTAAAAGTCATAATCTAAACTGGTGAAAATGTTACTTAAACTTTTTATAATCTTGGTCTACCTTAGTTAAAAAGAGACAACTTACATGACTGTAAAGGATGTCAAGTAGCCCATGCTTTCTGCAACTCAGTGTTGCTGGTTCAGTGACTGAATCATTCAACTTGCAGGGGTTCAGTGTTTTTATTATGGCTTTCAAAAGCTAAAATTCTTCTCTTGTGTTTCCAAGTCAGGTTCATCTTTCCAGACTGTCTTGCATTTCCATGGGAAACGCTGACCAAATCCAACTCAGAAACAGTCTGCCCTGTCTTGGAGTGAGGCTTGTCATGGACTCTGTTTCCTTCCCATGGAACACTTTCAGGAATTTCAGTTGCATGGATTAGGTTTTTTTTGGTTTTTTTTATCCATCAGTCTCAAAACTAGTGAACTAAGAAAGAAGAAATCCTCAGGGTGGTGGATTGATGTTTTTTGTTTTGTGGTTTGTTTTTTTTTTTTTTTCCTTGCGTAGAATTGTGGAATCTATTTTAAAATTGCTGCTTTGCTTTTGCAGTTTAAGCCATGAGCAGGCAGTGACAATTTCTTTTGGAGAAAGCCATGGGAGACAGTATCAAAGATTTTACCAACGTCCAACTAGAAAACGCCCACAGCCTTCCCCTCATCCACCAGGCAGGAACCCCATGTTGTAAAAGGAGATCAAGTTGATCAAGCAGCACCTACCTTTCATAAACCCATACTGGCTGAGTTTGAGCCCATGGTTGTCTTGTGTGTTCCGTGTGGTGGCATTCAAGATGATCTGGACCATGACCCTCCCTAGCACCAAGGCCAGACTGACAGCCCTCTAGCTTCTGGGATGCTCCTTCCAACCCTTCTTGTAGATGGATGTTACATTTGTCAACTTCCAGTCAACTGGGACCTCTCCAGTTAATCAGGACTGCTGGGAGGTGATTGAAAGTGGCTTGGCAAGTTCTTCTGTCAGCTCCCTCAGTACCCTTGGGTGGATCCCATTAGAGCCCATACATTTATGGGTGTTCTAAGTGGTGTAGCAGATCATTTAGCATTTCCTCCTGGATTATATGAGTTGTATTCTACTTCCAGTCCCTGTCTTCCAGGTTAGGGGGTGAGTACCCTGAGGTCTGCTGTCTTTGTGTTTCCTTTTGTGCCAAGTAAAGGATGGAGATTCTCCATAGCTTTCCTTTTGTTGCTGATACATTTGTAAAAACATTTTATCTTGCCCTTTATGGCCCTAGTGAGAATAAGTTGTACTTGAACTCTGGCCTTTTAATTTTCTCCCTGTATAACCTCCTCATATCTTTGTAGTCCTCATGTCCTTCTTCACACTTCTTTCATCTTCTCCATCATTGACTTATGTTATGTTTTGGTAGCATTACCAGGGAGAAGTAGAAGAATCTTGTTTAGTTTCTGCCACTTTCATTATGAGATTTAGTTTGGTGTGCTTGTTATGAAACTTTGGATTCTAAACTGAACAAGCCCTGTCCCATGGCCATCAGAAATTTCCTCATATAGTAAATGTGAATAGTATCATGCTCCTTGCAGAAACACTGGTATGAACAAGATCAACAGCCATTAAAAAGTCTATAGTCAGTTCCCTTTGGGTTTCTGTGGGTAAATGCCATCCTTTTGAAAGAAATCTTTTAATGTCTCTCTCAATGCTGCTATAAATGGAAGAGGGACAGGAGAAAAAACCTCCTAATTAGACATTACTCCCAGGAAGGACAAGGTGTTTTTCTGTTGCAGTAAGGGCATAGATGTTTGGCAGAACACAAACACCCTTGTGTCCCAGCTGGTCCTCAGAGGGGCTGGGTATGTCTGGGACTTAAATTCTGATTAGAGTCAATATACATTGTTCACATAAATATGTTCTTGCTCATTTTCCTGTGAATTTCTCTACAACAACATTGAATGTTTCAGTGAACACTGTCTAAGATCAATTAGAAAAATATGGCATCTGTTTTAGACTCTATCTTTGACAAAAACATGGAAATACTAAGAGAAAATGTCGGTTGATGTTTTATGAGGTATTCTATTTCTAGGTGTTCAATTTCTGTTCAATTTATGCAATGAAAAGAGAAAGCAGGCACAATGAGTCATGTCATGGCAAGTCTACAGCTAAAAGTCCACAGGGGAATATGAGTATATTAATGTCAGTACCAGTATCTTAAAACCAGAATCACTCTTCTTAGTAAAAGACTGCTTGCATAAAACCCATGTATTTCTTCACAGCTCCTTTGAGATCTCCCATCCTCTTTAGTTACCTGAGATACTGGTTGCCCTATGGAGCATCAAGATTATGGTTAGGAAATATCTGTTTTTTGAGAGCTGTGTGCATACGGTACGCAGCATACTCAGAGTCTGGGTCTTCCTTCGATCCCCCAGACTTTTCTTTGCGTGATGTAGAGCACTGGATTATAAACCTGATGAACTTCCCCAGTCTTGGGGAGGTGTACAATGCAATGCAATAGAAGATTTGTGTACAGTACTTCTAATTCAGCAATCTTTTTCTCTTTTCCTCTGTCCTCTTTCTTAATGTAACCAGTTGGCAAAGCCAAAATTGGGTCCAAAAAAGGAAGACTACAAAGAAGGCAAGTATTAGTAATCCCTTAGGTGTCTTTTTAGGCCTACTTTCTGAGAAGGATTGCATTTGGTCACTTTGTCAATTTAACTTGGCCCCAAGAACTTCTGAGCTCATCAGTCAAATTCAGCTGAAGTTGTGAGAACAGATACTGCAAATGTAATGAATTTCCTTGGAGTTTTATGAAAAGATTCAATGCAAATAGGAGGGGATGCTGTTCATTCCTTTCATGGTTGGGAAGAATGCAGTGTGAATTCCTGCCTGCTCTTAGGCACTAGAGAATCTGTCCTTTAGCTCAGGTTTCCTTGTGGCATGGATATTTTGGAGTCTGCAGGACAAAGATTAATTGTAAATCATTCTTGAAGAAGGAGGAAATACTGAAGTATTGTAACATATGTAAAAATTAGTTTGGTCATAAGATGCACAAACCCACTGATGTGGGTAAGCTGAACATATTACCCTGGAACCAAATTGCTGTGCTGAGTACACAAGCAGGCTTGGTGCCATGAGGCTGCTTGCTGGAAGCTGGGAAAATCCAATAGCTCCAGGCAGCATCCTACCAATCATGGGCTGAATGTGGAAAGGGACTTGAAATGCTTTTTGTGTGTAGTAACTCAAGTCCTACCTGTGCAATATAAATTGTTATTTACTGAGCTCACAATTAGTTCTGTAGTTGGGATGATGAAGTCAAAGCCTAGCTGCACTTAAACTAACACAGTGATGTATCTATTACTTTGCTGTTTCCACTTTTCCAGAGAGAAGGAACTGGAATAAATTTGATCATACATGGAAGTTGGGTGTTTGTTGTCATCCAGTTGGCTTTCCAATCTATTAAAAAGTTTCTGGACAAGTCAGGGTTTTAAATAGATAGTTTAAGCTTAAGTATTTTGAGTTGAATGCTGTGGTCATGACAATGACTTTCAATTCAATATTTAAAGAAAAAACTCCATCCACTGTAGATATTTTTACATTTTGCTAGAGCAAGAGTCAAATAAAGGGAACAACATACTTTCAGTCTCAAAGACTTTATATAGCATTATACTTTACTCACCAGAATATTGAAGATCAGAACTATTACAAAAGCTACAGGAAAAAATATATTCACAAAACAGGAGAATAACTTATTTCTCCCATTTCTCTTTAGTCCCTTTTTGCAACAAGTAAGTTGCAGACATTGGCATAGTTTCCAACAGAAATTTCTATTGAAGATATTTCTGTTGATGTTTAGACCTTTCTGTTATGCAGCCCACTTTGACAGCTCCAATTTTTTCCCTGAATTGTCTAATAATTTTAATTTGTGGTCTTGAGCTCATCCTAACCAAAAAAAAAAGAAAGATTATGTCATTGTTTTGAATTGACTTTCAGAAGCTGCTGAGGGAAAACCACAAATCTGCCAAAACCTGAGTTTTATCATTCCAGTCTTTGCTCATTTGCAGTTTATCCTTGTTGCAGTCAGTGGTGGGACTAGTTCAGCAGAATTGCTGCAGCAAGTACATACAAAATATCAAAAAAGTCACCCAAATGTGAAAGCATTCAGGACATTGAATTATGGTCTTTGGCTTTGTCTCCAGCATAAGAACTTTTCAAATTTGCTGTCAGAAATGGCATCTCCTCTGTGTATTCATTGCCATGCCTGCTATCTTATACTTGCTGCTTCATGAAGTTTGTTGTTCCACTAATAGACAAGCCTTGGTATGTGTTCTGATGTCTAAAAATGCATTTCTAAAAGTATTTCCTCTCTGAATTTTTCTCCCTTCCCTTTCTGGATTGATTCTGCCTTTTTCTGTTATTGAATTTCTGTTCATCATATATATTTTGTTAGATTGACCAAGACGTTTCAAAACCAGCCCTGGTCACAGGGGGAAATCTTCACTAAAATTAAGGGATTTTAAAGTATGCTTAATGTGATACTTTCTTCATTTTCTCTTAAGTGACCTCTGTCAGCATTCTCTGAGGACACTAAAACCAGACTTAATATCAGAAATGCAAACACACAAAAGAAGTAATGCAGATTTCTTGTACAGTGAAATGGGAATTTTTTATTAGGACCACATAAATTATATTCCAAGTTAGGCCACAGTGTCACTCTAAGGAGTTATTCTCAGCCACTTGTTTGCCAAGGCTTCTAGCACCTGTTCCAAAGCAGTAATTCCCAGGAGACTTCTCAGTCCTGGAAAAATGACTTGCATTTCTTGTTCTGGATGGGTAATACAAAAATTCATATTTCATTGTTTGAGTCCAGATTATTCAATATGCCTTGTAGCAGCTGATATCAGGTTCATAACCTTAACTAGGATCTTGCTGAAGTGCACCCAGCCATTGATCATGTCACAGTATTTCTTCTAAAATATTGATCATGTAGTGCAGACATGAGAGTGAGTTTTTGGAAAGGTATTTCAGCATCATGTGGAGATGCCTGAAAAAGTTTTAAATTACCTGCCACCATGATTTCTGCATGGCCAATGGTGCCATTTAGTCATCTTCCACTGAAAGCCACACAAAATAGCACTTAAGTAAGGGGATGTCAGCAGCAGCCCTCCAAGGCAAGGGTGTGTCTCATATCACACAGTTCCTTTTGTGTCTGGTCTAGTGGAAGCGTCTCCCTTGACCCATGACAAAACAGTCTTTGATTAAATGCTGCAAGTCTGTAATCAGAAAAGTCCTTTAACGACTAGGCGAGGGTAGAAAAGAAAGTCACTTTTAAGCTGTACTGGGAGCAGAGAAGCCACCCTTCCTCTCTAGTATCTCCCTTCACTAGTAGGAAAGACCCCTAATTTATGTATTAGCCTTGTAGCATTTAACTGTGCTTTAGTCTAAGTGCTCTAGACAGTAATCTAGAAAAACATATATATATATATATATATATATATATCCTTAAAGCTAATGAATTTACTTAACACACAGGTAAAAGACAGCACTACTACTTCTCCAACTTCCTGATACCTTTCAGCCCCTTCAGCTGAAATCTGGGTGGGTACTGGTACTTGTATCTTCCATATCAGTGACTTTAGGGCCACGCAGCATTCACCTGCACCAAGATGGTAGTGGAGCCCTCTGAGAGAGGTTTTCCTGGCACCAGGGAAAGGGTCAGGAACCAGCAGCTCCAGGTAAATCACCACCATCAGCGTGGCTGATCCCATCCCCTGTGCATTTATTATAAGAAATGTAATTTTCCTGTTTGTGCTATAACATCAGCTGAGGTGCTCTAACAGGCTGACAAATGACAAATTCCTTCAGAGCCAGAAGGCTTTTATGCTCCAAGCTGGAGTAGGGTGAACTATATACTGTAAATGGTGATTTATATACTGTATTATGAACTGTATACTAGCAGTACAAAACAGAGATCAGTGATCTGGCAGAGGAACAGGCAGAAATAAACCTGCAGGTAGCTGCAGAGTGATGCTGATTAGTGAATAGCTGTGTGTGAGATGATCTGAGGCACATGAAAATTGAGGAACTGGGAGATGGGCAGGAAAGCAGCATTCATCTTGGTTTGCTGAATTTCAATACAGCTTAAGAAATCTTCCTCAAATAAAAAGTACTAATTTGAGTTTGAAAATCCAACTTTAAATTAAAATAGGACTATAAAGAGGCTTGTTGCAATCCCAGTGAAACCAATGGCTCCCATTAACATAGCAGGGTTTTATTTCTCTGTTGGCTTGAATCGTATATAAGATTGAAGGGTCTTGTTTGAACTTTCATTTCACATAAATGTTAATTTATTTAAGAACACTCTGCCTACATTTTAAATCCTTGAAGATCCTTTGAGGGTGTTTTTCTTAAGTTTCCCAAACATTCTTATTAAATTTATTAAAATGCATCTCTTAGAACATTTTCATATGTAAAAAGAAGCACTTGTCCCTTTACACTGTATTGATCCAAATGACATTGTTTAAAATTAATCTGTTGCTGTAGTCTTTTTAACGCCAAAACTGATCCCTTGAAAATTTTCCTTAATGTATTTTTTGAGACTTTTCAACTTTTTTCCTCTTACTGTACTTCCATGTAACATCTCTTCTTTCCAGTCTCTTTCTTTGTGCTCTGAAAACCCTCAGTAGCTACTGCAGTATTTAGTACTCTGCCACTGTTCCTGGACATCCTCATGCTCTGAGTAGCTGCAGTAATCTGCTCTTCTAGATAAAATAATGGGAGTTTTCAAGCATCCTGCATGTGTTCCCAAAACAAGGCGGCTGTGCAAGAGCATAGGAGTCTCAGGACGAACTGAAAGTCTGTGATAAAACACACCAATCAATACAACTAGGAAGTGTGAAGGAGTCTTTTTTTCACCCATGACCTCTCTTACTGTGTCAGCAGCCCAAGTTGGAATTGGAGGGGCAGCTTTATCTGAGTTTTCCTTTCTCCCAGATTTTGATATCCTTTCAGTCCCTTTGGTGTCCGTTGCAGGTGCATCACACTGTTTCAGATGGAAGTCTGCTGCTAAGGAAGCTGACACTTCTGCCATGCAGGGCACAGCCTCTGATAAAAAAGCTGAATGCACTAGTTCTGCATCATCCACTCCCTTTGTCTGCATACAGGGTATTTTGGAGAAGAGAGTGGAACAGGAAGCTTTGGGGTGGCTCTGGTGGCCCTATACATGCTTGTAGGTCAGTCCTAAGGCATCTGCCCTGGGTGTGTCTGACACAGGAAATCTCCCTTTACAGTGGCTGAGCCTTCAGACTGCGCCTGCTTTCCTCCAAAAGTACTTGGAAAGGCTGATTCCTAGAATTTGTCCTGATCTCCATCACTGTCACCCTTGAAGATGTGATGCTATCCTGTAAAAGGGGCCAGGCTTGACTTTGTATTGCTGGTAACTGATGCCTCCAACAGGAGTTATTTTTTTTAGGGAATGGAGGAAGGACCTCTCCAAGACACTGGGTGAGATGGCTGGTCTGTTAAATCTACAGTTTTGGCCTTTCCACTTGACAAGAGACAAAGAAGGGAGTCACTCTTCTCTTTCAATGTGTTTGCCACAGCAATCCCCTGTCCTTGATTGTATCACTGGCCACCAGGGTATGCTGGCATGGGCTTTCACATCATCTCACTGCTGTCTGAGATAGTGCAGCTAGCATAAAGCTTAGACTAGTGAAAATTATGTTGAGGGCCTGTCACAACCCAGAAGCAGCAGTGATGTTCTTGGTAAATTCTTGTCAGCTGAACAAAGACACCACCCTGCATGTCAGGGAACTCTTATGCCTTATAACTGTCTTAATTCTGGCATCTAGCCCACTATTTAGTCTCAGAAGTGTTGACTTGCCTGTGGCTCGACTACAGGCTTCTGCTTGGGTTAGTCCAGACGCAACTTCCACTGCTACTAAAATATATTTTTTGCCTTCAGATTTGTTAAAAGGACTAGTATAATGTACCATATTTCCCAAAACCCTCTTTTGTTCTTCAGCTTAAGGGGTGGTGGTCCAGGCACAAGTGGCACTGACAGCACTCTGAAATGGTTGTAGTACAGAGTTCTGGGCTTGCTGGCCAACCCCTGCTGTGGGCTTCCCTGAACAAATCTACAAATCTTTTGTTCCAGAGTGCCTTGCTTCATATGGAACCACTCCAGTAGTGTCTCCCACTTATCTCCTGGCTCTATTGTCAAGGGGAGACTATCCTTTCTGTCCTTGTCTGGGGTAATTGCCACTTCAAGACAAGTGAGAGAATCAACTTGATTATTGAGGAGTAGACTGGGTTATCCCCATTTTGATATGCAGCAACCCACCCCACATATTTGGTCTTATTTCAAGCAGTCTGCAAGATTTCCTCAAACTTATTTTTGCTGTGTTAGAAGTCAATTCACTTCTCATTCATTTTGCTCGCAGAAAGGGAGCCATTCTGCACATTCCTTAAACATTTCATATAAATCAATATAAACCTACTGGGGGGGTCAATGTTTTCGTCTTCATTCTTCATAGAACTCCACACTGCTATAGATTTGCCTACCTGGGTAGCCCACTCTGGTTATCCTATCCTTGGATTCAACATGCAAAGCAACTGCTCGATATTTCCATATCTTGCCTTCTCTTTTGGAGGAACCATCAGTAAACCATGTTTTTCATCAGGGAGCTAAATAGGGGAGCTGTTTCTATGGGGGGAACTTTTACTGAGCCCATCAGGGTTAGTTTAGTACTCCCTGTATTGGAAGGTCTTTCGGTGAGACAGTGGAGTTCTGTCTGCACATACCACTTTCTGACAGTTTCACATTAGGCCACCCCTGGAGTGGGTGGAGTACCTTCTGTCACTTCTTTTAACTTCAGAAAAGGGGCTTCTTAACACAATGGGTTGGCATTTAATTATTTTGTCTGCCTCCTGTAAAGCTGTGCTTGCTACAGATAGTCCCGAAGTGAATATAATTTTTCTCCACCTCTGAAGCTTTTGGAATGGAATTCAGTATGTTGTCTAGACCTTTTGGGTCCTTATTGCTACATATGCATTATAACCCATGGATGTCAAAACCCAGTATGCAAGGGGCCTGTGGGCTGTTTGGGCCTTAGAGCTTGGTATATCCCAGCTTCAAATATAGGCAGTTTCAAAGCCTCCTCATGGACATGTGTCCAATCTCAAACAGCCCTTTTCTTTGTCAGATCATATAGGGAATAATTCCATGAATTACGGAAAAGTCAGGAATGTGTTTTCTCCAAAATAGTAATAGTCGTATGGAATGTTGCAATTCCTTCTCATTTCGTAGCATCCCGATCTTATCCAGAGTGGTTAATGTCTCAGGGGGAATGCCTATTGTCCAGTCTTTACACCAGATGCCTAAGAATTTTACCTCACAGGAAGGGACATGAACCTTCTCTGTCAGGGTATTGAGTCCCAAACTCTCCAAATGAGCAATTGTCTTTGTCTCAGTCTGGTCCACTGCCTCCACCTCTGGGCAACCAATTAGCACATCATCAATATATTGGTAAATCTTGACCTGCTTGTCTGAGCCAATTTGGGCCAGTTCTTGAGCTGGAGCATAAAGTGCGAGGGTGTCTGAATGCCAATATCCCTGGGGAAGTTGAGTAAAGGTACACTGCTCTCCTTCTCATGTCAATGTAAAGTGTTCCTTAACTGATTATTGCAGGAGGACTATAAAAAATACGTGTTTCATGTTGATAGTTGCCAGAAGCAGGGTGATCTTGTTCCTGGATAGCCAAAATCAACCATATTAGGAACTGAGGCAGTTAAAAAAGGCCTGTGTTTGCATTGAGGTGCTGGTAGCCAGTCAGCTGCCACTTCCTGTTAGATTTACACACACTTGCAAAAGAGGAGTCTGACTAGGGCTTATTATCCCCATGTCCCCTAAGTCACTAATGACAGGGTAAATCCTTTCCTTTGCTCCTGAGGGCAAGATACAAGGTTTCACATTTGTTATCTTAGAGGGAGGCAGGAATAGTGCTGCTTGTAGTAGTCGGACCGCAGCCGGGACAAGTCCAAACACCCATCTTCCCTTCCAGTCAGTCCATGCCTTCCCCTGTAGTAAATCCAACCCAAAAATAGTCATAGGTATATCCCCTGTTAAGTATTTCTGTGGGGAAATTTTCTCCTGGAAGCTCCTAGAAGCCAGCACTTCGTCTTGAATTTCCAAATTTGCCGTGAATTTCCAAAAACACCAATCACTTGAATTTGTTTGGGGCTGGGTTTAATGGCACATCTTGAGGTTTCCTTATTGTGGAGAGCAGACACCAGTCCATGTCAGTGTCACTGAACTCTTACACTTTATTTTTTAATCAACTCTGGGAACTAGCCCACTATTTAGTCTCAGAAGTGTTTGCTAACGAGATAACAACTTTTACAACTAACTTTAATGAGCTCCCAACTCCCACAGCCAGCTTCAGGTGTGGAGTAATTGGTAGAATACCATTGCTGCATTTGCCAGGATAAAACAAGACAGGACAGAAATAAAGGAGGAAGAGAGAAAAGTAAGAGGAAAAAGAACCAGCTATTAGATCCTGTATTGAGCCTGCTGCTGGGGGTAGTCTCAATCTGGGGTCAACAAGGAGAGAGACAAAAAGAGAACAAGGGGGACTGGTCTGTTTGTTTCACAGTTTATTTGGTGTGTGCCACTTATGTAAAATAGATTTCCATGCCATTTGCCCCATGCAGTCAGTCCTTTTGAGTCCTCCAGGAGATTATTTGGGGGGCTTGATGCAGGCCCACAGGGCACGGGTCTCAAGGCAGAAAAGGAAGTTGGCTCAGAACAGCACTGCCCCACCTTAGCAGGACTCTCTCTTCCAATCACCACTTCGTGTCCCAACAGTAAGTGTCTGAGACAAAACATGCTCAGGTGCTTAGGCCTGGTCTTTCACAGGGCCATTTCAGCCCCTGTTACCTGAGAAATGGTGGAAATTGTCATTGAGATGCATGTTTGCTATAGTTTTCCTCCATTTTGCAGAAATATAAAAGCATAACAGATAAGTAAAGTTATTTTTGCCAGCGCCATTTACTTTGTATTGTTGAAGTATTTACTTTTATCTAAAAGAAGTCCATGAATTCAAGGTTACAGAGGAATTGCATCATATGTTTTTATTTCTGTGTAAATAATTTTTTGTCTTGTTTCTACTTGCACTGGTTTTGTATTTCCTTTGTATATCTGGCAAGTGAACTGTGTGGTAAACAACTAATTTTAAGCAAAGGTTGTAGTGTTTAATAATCATTTTGTAAATTAATTTTGAATTTTCTACTTCTTCTGTTGACATCATAAACCTATTTCTAAAGGTTATCATAATCAAGTTATGCAATGGAATATATTGTGGTCAGTCAGAAGACTTAATATGATTTTTTGTTTTTTCTTTTTCTGAGGAGCAAGTTTAAGGACAAGGTTTGTTAAAACTTTGGAAATTAGTGTGGAAAAAGAAGACAAGAAAGGAGGAGAAAAAATTCAGACAGTAAGAAAGCCAAACTTATTTAATACATAATTGACAATGAATTATGGTCCTAGCAGTGAAATGCTATTCAGTGTAAACAGGCACATGGCCTATATTGTGTTTCTTTTTCTTGGAAAATATTATAAATATAATATATTGCTGGTCAATACAATATGTTGTGTTGTATTGTGCACTAGTTTAATAATTTTTTCCCTAACATAACATGAAGAGTTTTATACTTATAAAACATTTTTCATTGCATATTAAATGTGTCTCACAAACTTAAATGTAACTATTTTTAATCATATACTTTGCACTATTTTCTGTAGAATTTTATTTCTTCATACCAATATTTAGAGCAGTTGTTTTTCACTAATATAAACCAGAACTAAGATTGTTTGCATTCACACTTGAATTTATGCTAGAAATGCTTTTCTAGTAATTTCTTTACTGCTTTGTGAATTAGAATAAAAGCAGTAAGGACACGACAGAAAAATAAATTTTATACTGTGAGTAAGACAAAAGAAAACCGATTGCGAAGTCTGATTACTGGAAATAAACCTGATATATTACTCTCTCTTTTCTGTAGTTCTGAAAGGAAACAGATCTTTTTAAATCATGAGTTCATGGACCTTATTAAATTCAATATGAACTCTTGGGAAAGAGTTGATGGAAAAACATTTGAATACTTAATAATTTGATACCTGCTTACTCCTGTTTCATCTCTGAAGCTTTTCAGCATCTCCTGTGCTTGTAGCACACTGAATCAGCCAATGAAGGGGATCAGGATCCCTTGATCTGCCTGGCTGCTTGCAGAAATCACATTGTATGAGCTATCCTCATCAATCCCGGTGGTTAAGTGCTAGAGGGGCTTTTAAGGGCTTTGCTTTTTGAAGATGCAAAGAAACAAATGATGTTAGATGATTTTTTTTTAAAATATGTAAAATGTTAGGGATGAATCATTGTCTATTCCAACAAATTTTTACTGCAACTGTGGAAGCTCTATGTCCATAGATCAGGGATTTATCTTTTTAAAGCCAGTATCAAAGCTACAGATATCTAAGCTGAATACTCATTAAGGTAGTCAGATACACCATTGACTCAAGAAACAGATCAGCAAGTATCATACATCAGAGTAGAAGTGAAGTCCTTCATTTACAGACTCACAGCCTTGTTGGCTGGGAGAGCCTCAGGCAATCATCAAGTCCCACCTGCTGTTCAGAGTGGACCATCATCAACACTAGACCAAGTGTTGATGTCCAGGCATAAATCTCAAAAGCTTCCATGTGTGCAGATTTCACAGGATTTTTTTTGAAAGATGCACTATATCCCCAGTGAATTTTTTTTTTCTGATGTCCAACCTCAGTCCCACTGCTAGTGTTCGGCCCCTTGTATCATTTGCCAGTGCTGAGGACCTGTGGGCTTTGCCACCTTTGCAACCACCCTTCAAGCAACTGCTGCTTGCTCTTGAAGTCTCTGCTCTTCACCCAGCTCCTGCAGATCCTTCTCGTGGTGCTCTTGGCCCCTTGGCAGCTGTTTCCTGCCTCACTGCTTTCTTGGCACTCTTAAGATGGGGAGTCCCAAAGTAGAACCAAACTAGAGCACAGCAACTTTCCTGGGTGCACTGGCCACAGACTGTAGTCCAGAATGTAGTTTGCTTTACATATGAGAAGAATAAGAAAATGGGGGGAAAAATTCCTTATTTTTAAATGTTGGGAAATGATGGGATATGAGCAGGCTTCAGAAAGTGACCTTGGGGTTAAAGTAAGTCCTGTTGATGAAACTACCATCTCTAAGACCAGTAGCAGTAATGTAGTGAAGCAAATACCATGCCAGAAGAATGATCAGAAAAGGAGCAGAGAACAACAGAGCACAGCACCATGCCCCTTTGCAAATTAAAACTAGTTTGTACAATTTCAGTCCTGTTTCAGAAGGACTTAGTAAAAGCAGAGAAGAGAAAAAGGTGCAAAGGTAAGAAAAGACTGACTCTTTTTATAGTCACAGATACAATTAATAATTCAGAATTCATCAGCCTGATAATCAGTCAATTGAGTGAAGGCGAAAAGAGGTGTGTAAAATTGTAAATGGCATGGATGAAAGAGGATTTTTCAAGACAAGTGCTAGTAGATATCACATTAAAAATTGACAGCAAAAGTAAAAATGAAAGTATTTTTAAGAAAATTAATAGTTAGTCTGGAATTTCTTTCTTACCCACTGGATGTTTTGAATGTTGGAATTCTACCATAAATCAAAACCAAAACCTAGACAAATAAAGAAAAATCCATTGCAGCTTATTAGAAGTCATATCTCTAGCTTGATAAGTGCTAGTGATACAGATTGCTAGAGGTTGAGAAGGTACCCTGAAAACATATTCACCCCATGCTTGCTGTCTTGTCTGTCTTTTTATTAAGCATTTTCCACTGGCCAGTGTTGGAGATAGGACACTGGGAGCTAGAATATTGCTTGGTAATCCTATGCAGCTGCTTGATATGTATGTTGTTCTGTTGTTCTGAAAATAATACTTGTAATTTTTTTCTCCTGAATCTAAACAAAAAATACCATTATACATAGATTTCTAAATCCTCTGCAGAAAGAGCCCTTCTGTCCTATTAATGCCAGTCCACCTCCTAAGTCCAGTGGTGTGAATGGAAAGACTGACTTTATTATAAAGTCTAGTGGGAATATGGTGAGAAACAGGCAATTTGGAAAGTAAATTCACTACCCTGTCAAACATTTGTTATTTCTTAATCCCCCTGACACCTTTCTTGCAGGGAAGTAAAATAATAAAAAAGCTCTCTAGCTTTTTTGTTATTTTATGTGCACTGTTCCCAATTAGCAAGTTTCCCCTTCCATGTATAGTTGTCTAGCTTATGAGCTTTATTAAGTTAGAGGCAAGGCTTCAAAATAGCTGGTGGCAGCTTTTTCTAGGGCTGGGAAAGATTTTTTTGGGGATGCTGTTTCTAATACTGAAAATGAAAGTGTTCTTCCTAAGGTTAGCAGTAGTTCAGTTTTTCCCATCTGCTACAGTCCTCTTCAGAACTATCGGAGTGATTTCTTTTGTGTTCTCAATACAACAGTGAGACATTTTCCCCCTTGCTTTTCAGTGAAACCTAAATAAAAGTAGCAGAGCCAATTTCAAAAAGCCACTTGAATACATTTTGTAAACACTGTGTTTTAAATTAACTTCAGCATATGTACCCATACTTTTAGAGCATACAAAACAAAAGCTGAATATCATATCTAGAGAGTCCCACTGCCTTTTCCTCTCTGCAGCCAGGATGAAAAGCCATTGAAGTTGTTGAGGAACTTTCTATTTGATGTCAAAGGGTTTTGTATCCAAACGAATTGTGAGGTGTGGTTAATCTCTGCAGCAATTCTGATACGAACTTTTAGCCAATTTTGCTGTTTCAGTTAGTGTGTGGCAGTGTTCAGGGCTCTTGTACTTCCATGGGCATAGTTGTCTTGCAGACGGTTCAACCTTTTTGCTGTTGTGAGCATCTTAATTTCATGTGCTTGGCTTCCAGTGCAGGCAGGAACTACCATGAGCTTCTGCTTTCCCTGGCTAGCCAAACCCATCCAAATGCAGCAGTTGATATGCCTGGGATAACCTGTGTTGAGCATCTTGGCTGAGATCTGTTGGGGTTCCCAATACCTCTGAGGGTCCAGCCCTTGCAGAGAAATGGCATAAATTAATTAGCGAGATGGCACGATTGAGTGTGCCTTGAAAAATCATAAAGGTTTTAATAAGGAAAGAAAATAATACAAACACAAAGAGTAAAGCCATGCAAAGTATAGGGACAGATCCCATACAGTTGCTACAACACCTCAAAAATTCATCAAGCTTCTTAGTTCTCTCTCTTTAGTACTCAATAGTTCAGGTGGGCTGTTTGGCTCTTGACCCAATGAAATCAGCAAGAGGCTTTGAGTTACACTCTCCGAGCCCAATCAATGCTTCTGTGCTGGCACTGAGCCAGTTACAATGAGAAGGGCACAGAACTTTCTAGTTAAACTTCCTAAAATGTCTAAAGGTAAACTGAAGCTCTTTCCTTATACAGAGATGCCCACTTGGGAGTGGGAGATGGTTTACTACAGAGATCTCGGGCTGCCAGGTCATGGTGTGGAATCCAGGCTGCCACGACTCTGGTGCTGGCATGGAGCATCACATCACATCACATCACATCCCAGCTGATGGTGCTGCTGCATGGGAGGGTGTCTGTCCCCCCATGAGAGAGTGGCATGGCCCTGCTTTTGCTTCTGTCCCTACCCTGACAGGCTGTAGTTACAGCCATCTCTTAGGTCTTCAAGGGCTGTTTATGCAGATGGGTCAGTTCTCCTTGTATAGCCTTTGCTCTGCCATCCACAAGCAGTGCAGGTTATTCCCTCCCCACTGACCATGCTGGCACCTGTGTCTGCTCAGTGCTGCTACCATGCAACACAGGCTTTGGAACAGGGATAGAATTTAAAGAAAATAAGAGATAACATCCTTTCCATAACTACTTTGGGAATAGACACTGTGTTTTAAATGTGTAATCCCAGCCTCTTATAACTATCACTTAAAAATAAAAAGAAAAAACCCAATGAAAAGCAAAGCTGAACCTATCATATAGAAGGTCTGTAGTGTAGTAATAGTACTATATATTATTAGTATAGTATATATTGTTCTCAGTGCTTAAATATTGTTCACGTCTGCACATTCAACATCACTTTCCTTTAATACTTTGGATTGGAAGGAAGAAAGAAAATCCAGCTTTTTACATCTTTCTGGCAAAGGCTATAAATCAATTTTTCTTTGGGGACAAATAGGTAATCTTGTATATAATCTCTGACCTTAATAAGGAGACAGAACAACCAAAAGGAATTTCTCCCGTTATAAAACTGTGCATACATAAACATTTTAGAGAACCTGGTGACTCTTGATAGGAGTATCTGAAGAAAAGCAGAATTCTCAGAGAGACAATAAATTTCTGTCACTAGGCACAAGAGAAAACTGCATTGAGTGTTTTCAGAGATAAATTAGTAGGATGTGGAATTAATATATTTGGAGTCCTGTGCATTTCCCTACCAATTAGTGATTTCCTAAGAAGAAAAAAATATTTCTGTATCATACAGATGGCAAGTTGTGCTAATCCATCCCTTACTTCTGTCTAGGATTCCTCCTTCAAATAAGAAATGGAAGAGGAGAAAGTTTCTAAACCTGGCCATAATTAAAGGACCTGAGGAATGGTAAGTCCATACTCAGTGCAGAGTCTTGAGTTGAAAGTAAGCACAAAAACTCTTTGCATGTCAACTCCACCCTCCTCCTATGAAATGTGCATTAATAAACTGTGTGGCATGGTGACAGTGATGACAAAGAAGGAAACAATAACTGTATAATTGGTAATGCCTTTTTTCCCCCCCCATGCAAATGGTAACTTTGAGCTTTGGTATATTTTGTAGTCTAATTCCATATTGCTGTGGTCCATGTTCAAAATGCAGAGCTTCAGTAATTCAAGGTAGATAATAGACAGATGCCTTGAATTTTTTTATCATTTTACTCTTAAAATTCCTTTTGCTCCTTTACTTTCTCTATTGGCAGTGAATTCCCAAGTCTGAGGCTTGCATAGGATACTTTTTGGTATTCTTTACTTAACGCAAAGACTCCATGAGTAAAACAGATTTGCCACATAATCACAGAATATTCTGAGTTGGAAGGGACCCAGAAGGATCATCAGGTTCAGCTCTTAAGTGAATGGTCCATACAAAGATCCAAACCCACCACCTTGATGTTACTAGCACTGTGCTCTAAGTTACTGAGCTAATCATGCCCTGTGAAACCTCTTCAGAAACACCTTCAAATAGGGATTCATTAAATTTGATTAATCACTCACTTGTGTCAGTACAATTGAAACAGGATTCATCTAAATTTAAGCAAGGGG
Organism: Trochalopteron elliotii; assembly: GCA_024734555.1. Classification (NCBI taxonomy): domain Eukaryota; kingdom Metazoa; phylum Chordata; class Aves; order Passeriformes; family Leiothrichidae; genus Trochalopteron; species Trochalopteron elliotii. The sequence goes on from JANPWX010000022.1 coordinate 4,440,762, forward strand.
AAAAGATGGCCATCATGGGCCATTACAGACCATGGAGCAAGGTGCTCAGCAGGATTTCAACTTCAAAGCACTCTTTCTCCCCAGAGCCAGCCCACAGTTTTGTAGTGACACAAACAAAATGAAAGTTCTGCTCCAACTTGATGGTATTGGTGGCCTTGTCCTGCACCTCTACAGACCACACCATTCAGGATGGGGAGCAGAGGGTGAGTCCCAGGAGGGATTACATGAAAGGAGACAGGATGGTAAGGGGAGGCTTTAAAGGGCAGCATGTTACAGCCAGAAAGTGGCAGAGCACAAAGATGGGCTGGAGTCACAGAGCTCTGGGGAGGAGGGAGGTCTGTGTGTCTCCCCTCACTAATACGTGTTACCTTCACTGCAGGTGTGTTTTTCCAGCCCAGCACCAGGTCATTCTCCCTCTTGGAGGTGAGGACAGGGCTGGAAGCTGCCCTCCTTCCTTTCCCAAACCATGCACTGCCCCCAGGGTGAGAGAGTAGCACAGGTTGTTGAGACAGCAGTGACCCTGCTGTCCTCAGGTTTTTAAATGTTCTCAGCAGCCACCTACTCTGTCTGCTTCTTTGGCAATTATAAAGGTTTTCTACTCTCAATTTTTCTATTCATACCTGAGTGGTTCTAATCTTTTTTTACAAGAATGACTGTAATTGCAATGCTTTTCTTGGTTTCATCTACAGTATCATTATGCAGAGCAAAAGATTGGATTCAGCAACCACAAGTGTTAAAAAGACTGAGAGTTTGGGGTGGAATTCTTTGAAAATGTGAATATGATATAAGCAAGGGATTATTTGACTTTATTTTCATAAATTTGGTTAGATTCTTATTTCAGTTTTGATGATGCTGACTCCTGGACTCCAGATATTTCATGTTTATAAGTCAAGGAAGCTTTTCTCCATAGGATAACAACTAGAAAAAATGCATCTAGAAAAAATAGATACATTTGGTTTGTTAGAGTTACCATAGGAAGTATAAAAGATTTGGTAAATCCAGCCTCAAACTTCAGAATAAATGAAAGGCAATTATATTAACTGTTTTACATGGCAAGAAATCAAGGATGTTGTATTTATAGCAATACATCAATCTAATCCCAAAAATTTGCTTATTACTTAAACCTGTTCAAGTAAGGCCTCACATGTTAAAGCTAAAGATGATAAAGCAGTGGCCATAATTTAAAAACCCAACATATGTTTACATTTAATTATTCATAACAGATAAATTCAGTTTTGCATCATGCATCTAAATTATTTTTCTGGGTAACTCTTTCATAATATCAGATGGTGATATCAGTTTGAAGGTAGCAAATATTTTAAAAAGAATATATTTATGATATATATTGCAGTCTGAAAAATCATGGGAGTGATCAAAGCCGCAATGAGAAGGGGAAAAAAGAGATGTTATTTTATTTTTTTTTTTTTTTGACTGTGGTGTCCTCTCTTTTAACAGCTCTCAGCATGAAATTCATGTGAAGCGTAGTATAGGCAAACACCACTCAGATCCTCCAGATGAAGCTCCTGGCTGGTGTCTTAGACAAACCCCCATCTTTGGTCTTTCAAGTCTTATGCTGCATTGCAAAAAATATCCTGTGTCTTTTCTGAAGATATTTGACAGGGTGTTATAGATGCCAGTCTGTCATGCCTGGAAAGCTCTTGGCTTGTTCTTATCTGAGTTGGCTCTCCAAGAGAGTAGTTGTGTCAGACACAAAAACTGGTCCTTGGTTTGTGCAATGGTGTGGCTTGCCTTCAGTGTTTACAGACATTGCTATAATATTTTTGATATTTCATAAAGACTCACATCATCCAGATCAATGCTGAGCTTCCACAACGTCCAGAAATAGCTGTAATTAGAAACATGATCAGGTATTGAAAATTGAATGTACTCTTCTCAACATGTCAGCTTCTTTAATATGAGCAATTTTGTTTGCATGTTTGGCAAGACTGAAAGTGTTCTTTCGGCTAGTAACCACTTTCTTGATATGTAGCTTAATCTTAAATCTTGTACTTAAATCTTTCTGTCATTTGATGTAAATCCAGAATACTTCAGCTCGCATTCTCTACTGCTGTTGTCGCTGTGCTCTGAGATTGATGTTACGTTCTAAGCAAACTGTGGATGTATTTCACTAGAAAATAATGTGACTAAAAATGAGTAAACACAGAGTTTGTTGAAGTGGTTGGGGATCATTCATGATAAAAGTGCTGTGCTGCAAGTATAAATTTGCTAGCCTGGATAAACACTACTTGCTGGTTTGACCAGGTGAAAGATACAGCTAAATTGACTAGAGCGTGGATGGAACAGACTAGATCTCTGGAGATTACCCAAACAGATATGAGACAGGATACTTAAATTTTATTTTTTTCATCACCTTAAATTAAAAAAGGAAGGAGGATAATTAAAATTCCTATCTGGACACAAGTGTAGAAGCTCATGTTCAACCTACTATTCAGTTTATTCAACAGTTCTTCAAACTAATGTGGCCTTTTCAGTATTCTTTTGAAAAAAAAGGAAAAAGATGGAAAGTTCATATTTTATTGCTTTAGCTTGAATTCCCATGTTTGAAGAGATTGATAGCATAAGGCAAACAGTCAGTGCTACTCTGCAATTTAGAATGGCCTTTTCCTTTGCCAAAATGCTGATTAAGAGAGTTCTGACCTATATTGTTTTTTACAACAGTGATCTTTCACATACACAGAAAAAAATGGAAGTGCTGATAATTAACCTCAATGAAATGTGACTTAAACAGATTTTTCTAAGTTTCTAAGTGAAATATTCTCTTCTTCGTAGGATACCTGTGGCTGATTCTGTGTGTGGCATTGTAATTCCAAAGGTTCAGGCTAAAGGCTAAACTTAGAGATGCAATTTTCAGAGACAAAGCAGGTGACTGTAAATATTGTACTGAGTAGCTCCAGATTTATGTTTAAGAAGCAAGTGCTTCGAGACACTTTCAGCCAAACAATCCTATGATTTTATGATTCTAAGTCCATGAGTTTCACCTTTCTTGCATCATTAGTCTGTAAGTGTACTGACTACAGAAGTCAAATTAAGTTAGTATAAGTAATTACTCTACAGGCCTGGGTGAGCCTGGAGTTTCACCCAAGAACCCAATTTGCGAATCATCCTTTATTATTAAAAAAAAAAATAAAAAAATCTCCCTCTGAACTCTATGAAATTTGTCTTGGGGCATTAAAATTTGAAAATTAATTTTGTAGTATGGGTCAAACAGCCAATATTTATGCTGGCTGATAAAAGCACCAGCTGTGAACAATCAAATCCAAATAATAAATACCTGCTTTCTCTATTGTGTTTCTGGGGGAGAAGCAGTTTATTGTACTAGCTTTTGCAGCTGGCCTTTTGTAAGTTTATTTTACATGAAATGGTTGTGGAGAATGAATCAATCAGTTTGTAGAGTTGGCTCTTGCAGAAAAAAGACAGCCACTGGAAAGTATATTATTATAAAAAAATATTTGTCAATTTTTTGTCTGTTGGATAAAGTAGAAAAAAATTCTCAAATTGACTTGGAGATGAACTGATGATTTTGGATGTGTCAAAGTGACAGAAGAGATTAGGACCATTAATATTGTGACCATTATCACAATTATGACTGTGCTGAAGTCTGCAATTTAAAAAGGATGAACATTTGTAGCTAGATATGAATTCGTGTCCAACATCTGTGAAATAACAGGCTAATCCAGGAGGAAATCTTTTTTTCTGTCTAGTTGAGATGTCAAGTGTAAACAGTTAACTAAGTTTATGTAAAAGCCAAGGTATTTCATTGTATATTAAAAATAGGAAATTGGAATACTGTCAGGAGGTTCTGGGTGAAGTTTACAAAAATTATAGAGAGGATGGCTATCTTTTGGGGTGTTTTCCTTTCATGTTGAATTTTTCTTTTTTATTTCATCTTTCCAGCAGCAGTCCTCTTCCACTTGAAAAACAGACTGAAAAGTTTTATTGCATTACATGGAGACCCAACAAACAACTTCAATGAAGCAAAATAACTGAGCTACCAGAGCTGAATGAGAAGCAAGTGTATAGGTTAGTATATAGCAGGTGTATAGCAGGTATAGGTTAGTGCTCTTATCTTCTGGGGTTTTTTTGATTTCTGTTTAGTGTCAGAGCAAATTGGAGACCTTTTTCCTGGATCTCCATAGTGAACACATGTTACTGAAACTAAATTCAGATTGTGATGATTTTAGAAACTCTGCAGAGTATTAATTTTTAACTATTTTTGTATGTTTATTACTTGCATCAGATGCTGTTTCTCGGTAAGTCCTAAGAAAATTATTTCATAACACATAATGTTATTCCCAGTCATTGCCTATGAAGTTTTGTATAGTAGTACCTACAGTTTTTTGTAGCTGAAGGATTGTTTCACTTGAAGCCAGCAGTTCTTTACTCTTTGTGGTTGTAGCTGCTGCCATCCAATTTTATTGAAGCTGAGTAAGATTTAATTATGGTAAATTGTCTGTCTATATCTGTTGGCCCCTGTGCATAGCAATCTGCATAAGTATGACAGTTTTGCATGTGACAGAAATGCCTCATACACATCATGTGGAGTAACACATTTCCCTTTGTACAAGGATATCTGCTACCCTTTGATGCATGGTTTCAAAACCCAGATGGCCCAAAGAGGTTTCCACTCTGATGCATGTCAGCACAATTCCCACTGCTCTGTACATCATCACTCTGTTGTTATAGGTGATTTTTCTGAGGTTTACTTGTTTGGGTACTACTGCATTATCAAAAACTAAGTCCAACAATTCTGCTCCGTTTGCCCTCTCGTAGTTTTTTTTTATTTCAAAGAGGAGCTGATGGTAGTACTTCTACAAATCTGGAGACTTCTGAACAACTTTCAGAAAGAGATACATATATTAAACAAGGAGAATACCTTGATTCTCCTTTCCTTACTTCCCTGGAAAAGGTCTGAGTTGGGTTGGGTATTTCTGAATAAAAAAGTAGTATGGGAACAGAACGTGAATTCATGTCTTCCAAGGAAAGTAGCCCTTTGCTCCACTTATTACTGACAGTGAGCTCTGAGCTCACCAAGCAGATCTACCTTAAACAGATTTGGGAAAGAGAATCTTGATTCATATCCAACAGCATTTCATGATCACGTTTTTAAGACATGTTTTTTGATCAATATCTGCTACTGCAGATGCTGATGCTGAAAGCAGAATGTTGGTTTTTTTTCCTGTGTGTTTTGTTTGACTGGTCTCTAATCCAGCACTTGATTTTATCCATTCCCAGACACTGTGACCTGTGTTGTATAGCTTCATCTTGAAAATCAGTCTTACTATGCAGTAAAGTTTGAAAGTCAAGCAACTTCTCTGAACAGTGACATTAACAACCAACAGAACTTTCTTTAAACAGCCTCTTGTCAAAATACTAGCATGTTTCATAGATTCAAGAAGTCACAAACTGTTAAGTCAGAGAAACACAGCTGTGTTCATCTGATCTTACTTGGATAACATGAATTACAATATGGACAATTACCTGGAATAATTCATACAAAGTACAAATCCATCCAAAGTATGAATTATTGTTGAAATTAGCGAAGTTATTATGTTGCTGTTATAAAAACTGCTCCTCAGTAATCAGTTTGGCACTGTATTTTCCAGTCATGTTGCCAGAAATTCTTGCATGTCTCATCCCAATGTGATGAGCAAAGTTTGCTGACAGAAACAGTGTAGGACAATGAACAAGCCTGTTAGACACTTTCTGAACTAATCTGAACTATGGAACAGGACAAAATTGGCAGAATCTGAACAGTGAAGCCATGAGAAGTGAGGCATCTGGCTCAGAGGTGGGCAAGGTTTTATAAGGGTTTGTCTTTTGGTTTTCTTATACAGGGCCAAATAAAACACCTAAATTAAAAGGAAATTATAGATAAAGACAAAAAACTTATTTCAAAAAGATACAGGTGGAACAGGAGGAAAATGTGGAAAGGGATAAACTTCTATCATAGGAAGGAGAAGGAAATGCTTGAAATTCTGTGAACAAAAATTTTGCTTCATTGAGAGAAGATGATGTGTTGACAGATAAAAAGATCGTTTAGGGTTAAGAGGACACCAGTACATGGATGAAGCAATGTTGTATCAACATCATTAACTTTTTGAGCCAAACTTGAAAGGTCATTAAACTTCAAATATTAGTTACATCAGATTTACAGTCTAAGAAGGAGAAAAATAATTGACACAGAAATACAGCTTAGGAATCAAAACAAACTTTTATCGGGTTCCTTCATTTCCCAAAGTCAAAACCAATATGTTCTTAAATAAATACAATTTGAGTTAACTACTTAATTTTAAATTAGACAGAGAGCTCTCCTCTCATGATCCACAGAATTCATTAAACTCCAAAACGCAGAATTTATTTTCTTGCTATCCAGTTAAAATACCAATTAAACACTTCACCCTGTTAATCTTTAATCAAGAAAATGAGTGCTACTTTTAAACTCTTGTTCAAGTGTTGTACCATAGCATAACAACAAATCCTGTCATTTATGAGGACTTTGATGTTGCATCCAGCTGTGCTGATAATGTAACAGCCATGCAGTAGTCCATGCAGTCTGGTTATTTGCATTTTTGTTTATGGAATTTATGTGAGAGTAGAGATGACTGAAATATCTTGCCTAAATTATTAAAATAATTTAATACATTTTGTCACCTATTTGAGATAAGCACCTAGCATTTTCCATCACTTTTCTTTGTAAGATTTTTTTTTGCTACATCTGTCAAGTTTCTCTGGCTAATGGATCCTGAGAGGATTTTTGTTTTTTTCTTAGTTTGCCCTGTTTTGTATTATTTTGGCTTTTAATTTTCTGAGCAGTGAGTGACTCAGTCAGACAAACTACTGCCACGTGTGCCTGTCATTCCCCTCTGTCTGTGGCGGTATTTGCTTCACCCATAACTTTTACATGACACATGTCCCTGGGCCAGTGTGAGCTACGTGCTGGGAGGCCTTATTTGTAAAGGTGGTAAGGGACAAGCACCTCCAGAGAGCCAAAGACCTGCAGGATAAATCAAGGTCTCTCTCAAAGACAGACCAGGTATTTGGCTAAGACTAAATACATGCCTTGAAGATGCCTGTTTGTGTTTGATGTGGAGATGGAGGAACGTGGTGACAACCATTTAGGGATTGGCTGTTGAGAATTTGAGTCTGAGTTTTAAGACTTTGAACAGTAAGCTCCACCTAAGTTGTACCCATACCTGTGTCACACAAGCTTTAAGTCTCCTCTCAATCTCACTACTCACACCCTGCCACAGGAAGTTTTAGCTCTGAGGCCAGGACTTAAAGGACCTGGGAATGGTTTGCATCAACAGAGTAGTGATACAGTAGTGGCTATCGGCAAAATAGACTAAATAATAATTGGATTTTTTCTAGTAGAAAAAATTTACAAATAGACAAATTCATTTAAGCTATGCTCTACACTAAAAAGCAAATGTAACCAGAGATATAGTTTTCTTCTACAACTAGATGTCACAGCTGTGAATATAGTTTTACACTGAAAAAGTGGTCTGCAAGTTGTGTGGTATATTCTTAGTGATCAAGGTTTTGTTACCATGCTATTCTGAGCATGTAAATGACGAAGGATCTGAAATGAGGAGTAACTCCTTTTATCAAAATGGCAACTAAGCTTTTGGACATAGGAGCCATCTTTCAGGTATGCATTTTGCCTTCATCTTTTAGAAGGAGACTGGTTTTCCTGTGAAAGTACAAAATTGTATCTTTCTGATGAAAGGTATTTTCACTGAGAGTTGAATTTACTTTGATAGGATAAAATGAATGTTCTTTTCTAAAATTTGCTTCTCAGATAATAGTTTTTTTGTTTTTATTATATCCAGATTTCTCAGTGGAGGAACAAAGAGGAAACATTTGGCAGAAAATCATATCAGGAACAGCCTTAATAAGTTGGGGTTGTGAGTTTTTTAAAGTGTTACTTTTTAAATGATTTTTTTAAAAAATTTAGCACATTGTACTAGCATTCTTCACTCATATCCAGTCTCCTGAAACCTTCATTAAGGATCCTGTGCTTTATGACACCCTCTTGCTCTTTTAAATTGAAAATGCATTATTCTCATTTGTTGCTATAAACTACAAAAAATATCTGCCAAAAAAATTTACCAGCTAAATCATTACTTCTTGTTTTGCATTATCTAAATGGCTGTGTAGAATATTTTTCATTAATTCATTAAACATTCACTGAAGTACATAAAGTGGGCTAACAAATACACAATGAAAATATGCCATGGCATTTTTTCTAGGAGTTTTCTTCTGATACCATAGACAATCTGGAATCTGGCAAAAGATGTTGCATTTTAAGGTAGTTTGGTTCCTCTCATTTATATTTCCATCTCTGTAAAAGCTAGCACTATTCTCATTCTCATGTTATTAATGAACACTGAAGAAAATTTCTATTTATTATCTCTGACTAATGCTATTTTACAGCTTTAAAGATCCTCCACATCCTGTCAATTTGGTGCATGGGAGAATGGTGTTTTTGTGTTATCAGGCTTCACTCCTAGGTAGCCAGGCATTCATGGCTGAGAAGTATGCCACATCAATTGATAAAGAAAAGATAATGAAGTGTAATCAGCTTTTGCAATAAATGGCAAACCTCCCAATCACTGACAGGGTCTGTGTTTAGTACTGTTATATTTTTCATGAGCTCCGTTTGCAAAAGCTTCATGCAGCCTTTGCTTCTAATCCTGCTCTGTGTGCAGTATTCTTGCAGGCCAAGTTCAGCCCTCTGGGCATGTATGCTCTCAGCCTTAGCTGACCTCTTCAGAATTTTAACTTCATTTACTCCTTGGTAAAAAACCCCTTCATATCCACTTTGGGGCACTTCTGTTTGTCTCCTCTTTTTCTGAAACTTGATTTTATCTTTGCCGTTTAAGGACTCGTTTTGCCAAGAATTGACTTTTTATTTTAAGAGTACTCAAAAAAGTCAGAACAACGTTTTGCTTTATAAAGGAAACAGAATTCCTCATAAGAAAAATAATGGGATTTTTCAGACAGTCTGGAAGAAATTGCAGATTTTCCTCTCCCATATTTTATCTCTAGTGAAGCCCCTTTTATTGATTTAGATAAGAAGCTGGTGTTTGCAGTCAGAACTGTCAGAAAAAGAGGATCCCAGAGGCAATGGGCCAGGAAACAGTGTGCCAGGCATGAATCCTATTGCTGTGCAGCTCATCAGTGTGTCCAGTAAGAGCTTTGTCACAAGTACACCAAGTCCCTGAAGTCTCCCTGGCTCTTCTGGTGATAATAAATGGCAAACCTCCCAATATTACCATAAGGTAGTTTGGATGGCCTATATGCAAGGGAACACACTGGCCCAATCCTGACTCAGAATCAGGGCCAGACCATGGTTGAGCATCAGGCCTTGTTCTTGTGCTGTCCTGTGCCAGACAGAAGCCTCAGTCCCAAGGATACAGAGAACATGTGTGTTAGCTGGTGCTGTAGGGCTTCACAAACTGGGAAGGCATCGGAATGAATGTACTGCTCTGTTTTTAGGTTATGTAATTAGAGCAGGAGACAAGACTTGTAAAATTACCTAACTACAAGAACTCCTTTGGCACTCAAATTTTCATAAGTCATTCATTGGGATTCAGCTCTAACTTTTGGTACGTTTTCTACTTTATTGTCTTGGATGCAGGGGGATTCTTCATTTGAACAAATATCCTTTCATGAATGGAGACAATATCCAGTACATAATTTACTGTGGTAGAAGCCATTTTATTAACTCTTAGTTTCCTTTAGAAGCCTACAAACCACTGAATGACTTCTCAACTATATAAAGAGCCAATATGACTCTAAAGCAAAAGGATCATCTTGCATTCTCTTAATTTCCCACATATTTTTACTGAAATTTGCTGTTAAATTTTTAAAAGCATTTAAAAGCATTTAAAAACATGATGTTAGCTTGGCATGTTGTACACTATGTGGTAATGACTAGTGTCTATTTATTATAAAGTAGAATAAAGATATTTAATAATTAATAAAAGTTTCACACTTTTAACACAACCTTGTAGGTTTGTAAATGCCAGTAATTAATGAGGTAACATTGACTTCTGCTTGTCCAGGATTTTGCCCCACATATGTCTGTTTTACTCTGTTTCTCAAGTAAACATGGATTAAATATTTTTGTGAATAAACCAGACTGGAATCTAGGCCTGAGGCATTATGCTACTAGTTTTCAACAAAATAAGACTTCTCTAGAAAGCTTTAGCTACTGCTGAGTGAAAGAAGAATACTGAAGTATCAGTGTTTCTTTTTAAAGAGGTCATCTTGGGGCAAAATGTTTATCTCACTAGCTTGTATTCCATGCATTTATTTTATTATATTCTGTTATAAATAACACAAGTGTGTCTTTGAACAACAGTTTCAGAAGTTTAAGTTAAACAGAAGAATTAAACAACTGATAGACACTTTTGACACATATTACTAAAATGAAGTTCTGTTGAAAAGCAAGGCTTATAAGTACTCAAATGCAAACTTCACTATGATTTTCACAAAGAAGACTAGTTCATTCTTTCAGAGATAATTCTTTTAGGGTCCCCATCCAACAAGATTTTAATTGTCATGGCTCTAACTGAATGCTTCAGAATCTGTAATATAATTTACGGAAACAAGACCTTTTTCGGTTTAATACAGCAAATCTTATGTTATTGTTTTCACTCAAAGTTTCATGAAAACTGTTTAATTACTCAAAACAGTATCTCCCTGGTCTTTTGTCTTAGTTCCTCTCATGCCATTCCATGCAACATGAACAGCTAAGCAGTAGTTTCCATGCTTGGTGCCTATGTGAAGGCCATGAATTAAATTTTACCAAAAGCATCCCATCTTCTACTCTGTGGGGCACTTTTCTACCAAGGAGATGATTGCAGAGCAGGTGTATAAAAGCTGAGAAACAGATTTCCCAGTTTTCTGCTTAGAGTTGCTCATGTCATTGGAATTAGTGTGGTTAGGAGAAGCTTTATAAAGAAAGGAAATTACATTTCTAATTTTCATGCTGTGTTCTCTGTACAGTTCCTCACACTGGATTGCGCAATGTGCATGAGGTTGACCTTTGATGAGGCTGCATGGACCCTGAGGGGTGCAGAGCTCACCCAGTGTATGGCTGTGAATTTGAGCTAGTGTCCCCAGAAATGTGCTACTCCTGGCAGGGAAGGCCTCTTTCCCTTTCATCATTGTTCAGAGCCAACAACTGATAAGAGCTTCTACAGAGCAAGACTTACCTACAGAAAAATAGATCTGCACATTGTGGCATCAACACAACTGAATACTTCACTGTCTGCTGGCTACTGGGCATGTCTTCAGTTTGGAGATCTCATAAAATCACAGAATCACAAAATGGTTTGGGTTGGAAAGGAACTTTAAAAGATCATTTGGTTCAGACCTGCTGCCATGGGCAGCAACAGCTTTCACTACACCAGGTTGCTCAAAGCCCCATCCAGCCTGGACTTAAAACCATTTCAGGGATGGGACACCCACAACTTCTCTGGGCTACCAGTTCCAAGTGCCTCACCACTTGACAGTTTTCACTTGGACTTTCCTGCTATAGAGTAGGCATTTTGATGTCTTTCAAGGATTTAATCTGGGGATCACTTTTGTATTTAGTACAAAGAAGAACTTGATTTGTCCTTGCTAGGCGCAGACTGTTCACGTGCATTTGAATTGTCCATTTCTTTATCACTTTATGGATCATTAAGATGTGGTGATAAAACTGAAAATAGTAAGAGCTGATCTTTTAAAATGAATTTCAGTGGCCTCAGATTTCTTTCTGACCCTTTTTGCTAACTCATTTTTAAAGACTACCCATAGATGTGATAACTTAGAGAAACAAAGCCATAAGCTAAGAACCGTGACACTTTAACTGTATTTAATCTCAATGATGCAGCATACTCATCTTGAGGGAAAAATGAATCTCTCAATTTACAAGTTCTTCATATATGGTCAGAACTTGAGAACATTTTACAGCCTGTTTTTAAAGTGTATTTCAAAATAACGCTTTCACTATCCTTAAAGAGAAAACAGCCTTGGCAAAAATGTTCGGGAAACCTCAAGTGCTGACATTTTGAAATGACAGATTAAATTATTTCAGTGAAGGCTGGGGACATTACAGTCTTGGGCCAGTTTTATGGTGAAACTACAGCGAAACTATTCTGCATCATTGCCAACTACCAGCCAGTTGGCCTGAACCAGTTGTGTAATTTCTTTAAATTGGACATGGGTTGTTCATCAAAATATCAAACCAAAATATTTCCAAAATACCACAAGATTTTTTTGTGGTATTTTTAAAACATTTCTATAAGGCATATTATATTTGATGTCATAGTGGTGTGTAAAGCTAGTGCTTTTTGCCCAGTGTGCCTTGAAACATTTAAATCAGAAGTGTTCTTTGCAGTTAAGAGACATATTGAGGAAATATGTAACTGGCAATTGTTTTAATAAAAAGCTCTATATAGAGTTCTAGTTTACTTTTTAGAAAGCACATCATTATACTCGGCAATTTTGACAAACAGAAGGTTGCTATTTGAAATACAAGCGGTATTAATAAATTATGTCATATTTTACTACCTTGTTGAACTTAATTTATTGTTATTTAAAATTTTACTGGCAGGACTTTGCACTGAATAAGATGACATGAGATGTGCTATGTGAAATGGGCACAGAAATAATCTTCCAAAGGGAGGGATTTTTTAATGCACAATATATTCTCCATTTGTAAACATACTACGTGCTAAAGATCAAGAACGAGCACTGGGTTTTGTTTGTCTGTTAAAACATTTCTCAAATTTGGAAACAGAAGTAGTATAGTCTGGCCTAGATGATCTTTCATAGATGTGCAGAACAAAAGACACTAACAAAACAGTATGTCATTTGTAGAAGGTATTTGGAAAATACTCATGATTGTATAATATGTACAATCAATGCTTGTTTATGACTGATGTGTACAGAAAAGAAAGTCTGCCAGTGTATTAATAGTTAGACCTGTTGTACTCTATAGTTACTTGTTTCACAATTTCTTGTAAACTGCAGTCAAGTGTGGCACACAATTTGCTGAAATTACTGCTGACCACTGGATCTTGGAAGAATATGTCACCCAGCCTAATAAAGCTAAAATAACTTTTTCTTCTATTGTTGTGTACAGAAAAGCACTATGTAGAAAGAACAAAAGAGAAAAATATAAATCCAAACCCCAAACAAAAAATTTTTGTTCTCTTGTTGTATAGGGAAAAGAATTTAAAAGAAATATAAGAACCCAGACCTTAACAAACTTATGAACAGTAATTATAAACTATTGCAAAACTAAAAGGCAAGTTTCAGAGAAAGCTAGAAAAACTTTTGACAATATGTAAAGTACAACGGAGAAAAGATGTCTGCATAAGCACATACTTCCATTAAGCTTAAGTACACATATAGTTCTAAATTAATAAATAGATTATTAACTTTTTTGTGGGAACCATGGCATGACTGTATGCCTTCAGAAGATCCAAATCTCTTCCAGCTTTTTCTAATGAGCACAGAAAATGTTCAGTACATTATAGATGCAGATCTTCGAAGTTTAGATAGCACCAAATTATTGAATAAAGGAGGAACCCCTGTGACATTTTCCCAGAGAAATAGCAGATGTCTTTGAATGCTTGCTAATTCAAGAGCTACATTCTCTAATTCTGTTATGCAACACTCCATTAGTTTCCTTTTATGAATTATATCAGACCATATAAGTAGTTTGATCTAGTGCAGAACAGAATTTTTAGTGCGCACAGTGTGACATTATGTTGTGCAAAGTAGCAGGCAACCCCCCAGTATCAGTGAACTTGGCAAATAGAATTAGGCAGTATTCAGTTAAAATTTCAGACAATTTGACACTCTCTGTCTATTCCTCTCATTTTTTTCCTAATGGTGCCTATTTCATTTTGCAGTATTGACAACATTCCACAATAAGTAAAGTGTCGACTGCAAGTCCATAAATTCAGGAAAAAAATGTTTTCTACAATTCTTCTGTTCCTATAAACATGTGCCATGTGAACATACTTAGGAGAACAAAGCTTGTCTTAATAAATACTTGGTAACATCTGCAAACATTGTGATAGCACAGGCTGGTCATCAAAGGTGAAAACTGACATGCTTATTTGAAGGAAGAATGTTATCTCTATAAATAAAAATGTGTCCTGGTAAATATCTTGGGTGAGTCATCTGCAGGATGCATCTGTTTGTCTCTATTGGCTGTAGGAGAAGTCTGGACAGATTTTTTTTTTTTTTTTTCTGTGAGTTATATGCTTTGACAAAGTGCTGAAGTTCAGGTCCGTTTTTCATACCAGCGTAGAGGAAAAAATTAGCAGCTGTGGTCTTAATGTCCAGTCAGCCCAGGTAATTGCTACTCTGAATGCTATAAAGATTTGTTTATTCTCAAGGGAAGCAAAGATGAAGTCCCTGCCACTCACAGTCTTCTGCAAAAAGCTTTTCTTGATTCATTAGAATGTGGAACCCCCACAGTATTTCTCTTTGTTTACATGACTAACATTCTTGAAACTTGAAATACAGCTTAAAGGGAAGGGCAAGGCACATCATCTACTCTCTGGATTGTTTGCATAACACAAAATGCTGCAGACAGAGGGCTGGGAGCTCTCATTTTAGAGTTTGGCCAAAAGATTCTGTTCACTTCTCATAATATTTCCTAAATGTTACCTTTAATGGTCTGATCAAATTTATGGAATTTTCTCTATGTTATGTGTGTGCCATATGTGACACAATTCAGTATTTAGTCACCACAACATCCTTAAGTGAGTACAAAGTTTAAGTGAAGCTGTGTAACTATCCACTCAGAAGTTTCTCAAATAATTCAGTATCTTCCTCAGAAATAAATATACTGTGGTCTATAGCTGGCTGAATAATGCAAGAAGTTATTAATAGGCAATTATTCTATAAGAAATGGTCAAATTTACAACATGTTGTATTCACAATAGATTATTTGACCAGTTTCACTGTTGTGAATCAAATTTTCTAGGCAGACAGGCTATGTCCTATGTGAAATACACAACCCAATGCTATTAAAGGAAATTAAGTATTTCTGCAATATTATTCATGGTTCACTGTAGCCAAAGAAATACCTTATACTCTGCAGAGTTTTTTATGGTGATATAAAATACTTCAAATACCCTTAAAACTATCAGAGTATTGTCTTGGGGTTGTCTTCACTTAAATACCTTTTCTACATCACCATTTCTGTGTCATTTCAATATACGTGTTTTATGATGCCTGCATGTTGGCAGTCAATACATTGGGCTTCATGAATAAATCATTTATTTACAGACTGCTCTCTGCAGTCTGCAGATTAAATACCTGTGAAATCCAAGGGGCTTATTGGGCTTCACTAGTGTACGGTATATTTTATTATTATTTACTTATATCTTCTAACATCTTAAAGTAGGAAAAATACTGTGATGATGAGAAACAGAGATTGCAGCTGATAAAACATGTGGGTTTTTTTTCAAGGGCAGGTAAGTGACCTGAGAAGAATCAGGGCTTGCCTGAACTGCAAAAAAGCTGCCCTGTGCCCCCAGTGAGCTCATGGAGAAGACTGAGGAAGGGTGCGGTAACAGTTGTAAACAAAGGCAGAAACTGCATATTTTAAAGAAAATTAAGTTGATTCTATTTACTGATGTGGAATGACTCCTTGAACTGCAGCTTAAGATGAAAGATGAAAGATTACTCTCCAGACTTACTTACCCTTAACATTACAATTTTAAAGCCAATGAAAGTCATTGCATAGTCTTTCCCAGCTTGAAGGAAAATATATAATACTATGACTGAATAGGTTTTTACCTGATATCTATAGGAAAGAAATACATTCAAATACTAATTGCAAAAAACACCTATGTATCAACCAAGAGGAAAGTTAGTGTTACTCTAAGTTGGAAAGACTTTACATCAAGTAAAAATAAAGCCCTGAAAACCCAAGAGACCCAAATCTCTGTTCCTTCTTTTTAATTGTCTTTGATTTCCAGTTTCATAATCACAGTCTTTGTGTAAATGAGAACATTGGCTTCATTTCTCTAATTGACTATATTTTGATTTTCAGTCTTGGACTTTATCACAGAGCAGTCTTTAGTTAGTCCTTATTGGTGCTGTATTTTACTTAGGAATTACTATTTTTCCAATGTTTAAAATAAAATTCCTTTTTTTTAGTTTCTGTCTTTGTAAAGGCCAAAGTAGTAAATTTCCCAGATCACTGGTGATTCCTTACTTGCCCTTTGCCTTCCATAACTGGCATCATTTTCTGAAACATCAGAACTTTGAAGGTATAAAACAGAGAAGTATTATATATGCACCTTTCCCTCTTGACAACCAAGGAAATTTCCTGTCTGTTTAATAGGAATTTAAGACAGGCAATTTCTACATGCAGATATTAAAATATATGCATGGCAATATTTTGGTGTTTGGTTTTAGGGGTTCTTTCTTGTATGAAATGTCTTTGCTGGCTCACTGCACTTACCAGGACTGTGGTTCAGCAGAAGTTTCAGAGCACTGTGGTGAAGCCCTCACACCTTATAGCTGAATAATTAATACCATTCTTGTGGGCTGTGGGAAAAAGTGGGCCAAGAGCCTCCAGCTGGTGCCTTGCTGAATTTGTTGTCTGTCCTCTGCACTCAAGACAACCTGAGTTCTAACCCCATCCCCTAAAATTGTAGAGCTCATGAATTCAGGCATTCTCCTGAGTGTCAAGGGCCTTGGTCTGTGTCCTCAAGGAGAAGAGCAGCTCTTCTGTTGAAAAATTAGGTGGGAAGTTAACCACAGTATGTTTAGAGCAAAAATGCGGTTTCGCTATTGTGTGTGCTGACTGGGACCTACTTGTCCTTGAAATCTCTTTTTCTTTCTGCCTCTACTTTACTTTCTTAGAAGTCTGAAATAGAAACTGCAGAGACTGTCAATGACTACTAAAATATCAGTTCAGAATTACTGTGATAAGGCAGAGATATGGTCCTTCCTAAAAATGCTTCTTCATGTTTACCATCATTTTGAAATGTTTTATTTTGGATCTGCTGGAAAGTAAAAAAGGAAACTACCTCAACATTTTCACAAATTTACCAAGGCTTAGATGGTCTAATTTTGTCTCAAGGCAAAAATAAGCAGGTTGAAGTGTAGCACCTTATTTCTTTCAATTTGTGAAGGAAAGCTTACTCCTTACACATGCAGCAGTGATTTTATGGATGTCCACTAATGAGAAAAATAGATGTCAAAATGTAGCTTAACCAAATCGAATTTTTTAGCTTTTCTCAGAGAAGATCTTCAGTCCAATTTCAGGAAAGAAGGAAAAAAACCCACTTGTTATTGTAGGAAATTAAAGGCCATTGGTATATGGGCTGTTGTTTTCTAATTTTAGACATTTATGTATGTTTATTAGTTCATTTGACTGAATTACTTAGTGCTGGTTAAAAATATTTGAAAGTGAAATGGAGAAAGAGTTAACTAGAGTGTAATAGGAAACTAAATAATTATTGCTGCTGTTTTCCAAAACTCATTGGGATGCAAAGATATAACAAGCAGAAACAGAGTCAAATGCATCTGGAAGTGGATTTTTACTGTCCCAAAAGGTGTTTTGTGATAATGAAGGTAACAAGTGACAAAGTAGAACAGATGGGTGTCTTCATTTCACTGGTGATCAGCACAGATCAGTTTACAGTGAAGGCTGACTTATTTCTCCTATATCTCATTCTCAATGCAATCTACTTAATTCCAGGGAAAATACAATATAAAAAATCTGGAAGAATGTGAGAGTGAAGCACATGGATGTGCTTCATAGGGGGCTCTGCCAGTTTAAACTTTTTTATGGGACCGTTCAGTGAAAGTAACAAGTGTCACTCCGAGTGGAGTCAGACAGTCACTATAGTTCACTTCTGTAAACCTGGTCCTTCCTCTTACCTGTGTAATTTATGAGCAAAAAGAGAGACTCAGAAACCTCAAAAGACCCCTCCAGGCCATGGAAATGAGGTTGTATGACTGATTATGTGACTTGTAATGACTGAGCAGCCAGTCAGGCACAACAGCTAATCCACAGGACAGAACTTATGTTTGATATTTTAGGCCATTCACTGAAGAACAGTGTCAAACAGCATACTAAAAGCTCCTAAAATGAACCAGAAGCCCATTTGTAGATGTTTGACTGATGAGTGCAAGTTGTAGCTAAGTTTCATTTGGACCCTCTTTGAAGCATTGCTGAAAATAAGACTCCATGAGTGTGTTACTGTGTCTCATAATGCCTCTTGATGCAGCTGGACACCTTTTTCTGGCATGCTGATCATGCTTCCAAATAAATGGCTGTTTATTGCTCCATGCTCTGAGAGGCTGAAGGGGGTAACTAAGAAAAATAACTTTTTCTCTGATTCATGACGAACTGGAGGGAGAGAGCTCAAGGGATGACAGAAGTGTGAGGGTTTCAGACAATGGCTGAGATTTGCAAGGGAATAAGCAAGCCAAAAGAACCATTCTCCTCTTCACCAGATTGCATTTTCGAAAGTTGTTTTGGTCTATCTGACTTCACTAACTCTTTCCCGCAAGAGAGATGGGTCTTGGATTTCCTGTATGTTTTTCTGCGGGGTGGGAAATATAGCTAAACTGAAGAGTATGTGTTGTAGCCTGGCTTAATTCTCTAGTAGTTTTAGGGCATTTTCAAGAGAAATTATGATTCTCTGAGTACTTGTAAACGAGTTAAATTACTTGTAGACTTTCTTCAGTGGTATCACATTGACTTTTGCCAGGAAGCCATTTGGTCTTCATGTTAATATTTAGTAAAATACTTTATGAAAATGGTAACACACTCAGTATTCACATACAAAGCATGTTTTAAAATTAAACTCTCAGATCTTTCATGTAGAAATGCGTGTAGTCCTGGTAAATTATGGGACATATCTCAGGGAATAAATTCTTCTGAATTAGACAAGCATACACTATATTGAAAGTGTCATTATAATGCATATAATTTCAACAAAATTATAGCTAATCATAGTGAAGTGATGGGGGGTGGGGGATTGTTCACTTTCTTCAGTAATTGAAATAATTATCAGAGATTTCAATTGTCAGTCTTGTGTCTGCTGTGTTTCATATTATTCATGCCATGATCTGTGAGTTGGAAGTGAAATTCCTTTACAAATCTGGTGACAACTCCTGCTGAGATAAAAGATAAAGATAGCAATATTGATACTAAAGGGATCAGGTTTGCTGTCAAAACAATACCACAAAGAAAGAGAGAAAGGCACTTAAATATGAATGTTTTGAATGTGAGACTGGAAAAATAAATTAAATTATTTTGATGTCCTAAAGACCAAAGAAAGCAAAATTTGGAAAGGTTAAATCAGCATTTGAAATCTAATTTTTTTTTTAGTAGCTGTTCTACTGTGATTTACTCATGAAGGTTTGTGAATGTTCATGAACCTTATCAGATAGTGGCTTACAAAGTTTCTTATTAAGTGCAAGATGTGAAAACTGATATGGTGCCTGTTTTTCAAGCCGGCTAGCCTCGGCACCACTATCAGCCCGGTGAGTTCTTTTTGCTCAGCAGCGTCAGCGCGGCGAAGGCAGGAGGATGAAAGGAGGGACGCCAGAGCTGCTGGGTCACACGAGTTTATTGGAACTCCGGCGTGGAGCCCTCACCTCGGGTGTCAGCGTGTCCAGAGACCCCGACTGAACCTCGAGGGGGACCTTTTAATGGGGGGTGTGACACAGGGTGGGGTTCAACCAAGGACCAATAATGTTTAATGGGGAGGTGGCTCATATAGTAAACAAACATATAAAACAACCATACACTGAGCACTAGAAGGTGACAATCAAGATTCTGCCCAATCACTCTATGCCTCTCTTAGAATTTTCCAGAAGCAGGGAGAGATCCCCAAAATGCTGGACAAGAACAGGAGGTTACTTGCCAGGTGATGGGCAGATAACTGTCTCTGGGGGGAAAAACTTAGGGAGAACACAGAACCAATCACAGAACTGTCACTGGGGAGAAAACAGGTAGAAACCAAAAGTGGGTAACAGAAAGGGTACAAGGAACAAACCATTTTACAAAGGAACATTAACTAATGAATTAAACTTAAAATTGAAAAATGCACTCCCGCACTGGAGGAGGGATTACTAAGCAGGACCTCAGTTTTTCAAAACTCTTGCACATAAGAGCAAGCATATGTATACATATTCAGCCTGACATCCTTGATGCCAAAATGTCTACTCAGGATAATGGTGTTGACCTTGGAGTTGGGCCCAGGAGAAGTGTGTTTTGGGGTTGTGGGCCATTGGTCTGGGGTACAGGAGCACGGGGGCGTTTCATATAGAATACATATAATTAATATTTATATATTAAGCAGAATAATGTATAATTATGAATATTTTCCTGACTAATCAGTGTTCCTAATCTACTTCAAATAAACCAAGCTAGTGTAATATTTTCTGTCAAGACTGATGTTAAGATTTCTATTTTCATATTATGCTGAAGAAAATGGGACTACTTTATGTTATTAGACATAAAACCATTTTCAGAGCATGTGTTATTATATTTTTTCTTAAAAAAGTAATAGTAGCTTTCAGAGGTCCTCAAGTAAGTCCCAAGATAAGAGAACACAAGTAATTAAATAGTCACTTATTTGTTATCTCTCCTGTAACAATCCTTCTCTTCAAGCCATGTTAGAGATTTAGCACTGGAAAAAGACAAAATTATAAAAAAGTAGCAGTTTTCAGAATTATGGAGGCAGTGACATATAGTATAAACCCAGAACATAAAAATATGAGAAAAATAGGTGCATTCATGCCTTGTCGAAAGTAACTGCAGCTACTTTCCTCTCAGCTTTACTGGCTTAATGATCTATAAATTTTGCTGCTTCTCCTGGTATAGCAGAAATATGAGTATTGCCTTAATAACTAATTGGAAGTCTTGCTAGGTAAAGTCTGATATAATCCTATTTTAAATCTCTCAGCCCTGGTTGAGATTGTGGAGGATCTAGAGAAAGAAGAATTATAATAGAGAGTTTTTTTCCTTTGAAGTGTACTGTGCAGGAAGCCTGTATCAGTGTCTCTTTTTAGTTAAATGTGGGAGTCAATGTCACTTGAAAAAAGCATTTTATGATTCAGGAAATTTGTTTCTTGATAAAGCAGATCTTTTCATGTCAGGATATGCAGAAACCTAAGGCATAAGCCTTTTGCTTGCATACCATCTAAATATTATGATCTGTAACTTCAACTGGTGTAAATCAGCATACATCTTGATCCCGATGTTTCCAGGTCAGTCTGTATCTGATGGGGATGGTCTGGCTGCATTCCCTGCTTTTGGGTCTATATACATGTATTAAAGAACAACAGTAAATTTTACTGACCTACTGTTTGAATCATAGCTAAAACACCATAAAATTCAAGAGTGTCTATCAACCTGTCACACTATCCAAGAAGGAAACTATCCTGATTTATTCCTTATGTTTCCAGTGTCAGTAGTACCTCTAACAATTAAAATAGATACGAAGACAACATCTCCGTGAATGGGCATATGCTACTGATCTTTATTTTGTCCCAGAAGAAAAATTAAAATGCTTGAGATATTTAGTCTTCATAGGAGAAAATAATGGACTGCAATTACTTCACTTCAATAATTTGAGTTATGGTGTAATAATTGTTAATTCTAATAACTTATATTATTTCAGATCTTAGCAGGAACTCACTAAAAGATTAGAAAATTGGAGTGAGAAATTACATTTCAAAGCATGAACCAGCCACTGGCAGGTGAGACTTCAGGTGGACCGTCTCCATGAGGGAACTACCCTGAAGCATTCTGAGGTTGTCTTGGAACACTGAAGTGATCACTTAAGGGTGCCTCTGTTCCTAAAAATACGTCTGTTTTGCTGCCTTTGAGGAAGAAGCATCAGTTTGTCACAAGATGTATTTCTGCTACACCTGAAAAGATATTTCACAGTGGCAAATACACACAGTTTAGTTTCTCCACCGGAATACATTAAAAATTAGAAACATGGACTGTGAGGTGTGATTCACCCCAAAACAGAGAAAAAAAATATTTTCTATCATGCTAGATTTCAGAGATGCCCAGCAGAGACTCCCACAGTAGGACATCAGCTCATTAGCTTTTCCTCTCTCTGCAGGCACAGCTGGGTGGCATTTCAACTCCAAAAAGCAGGTTCTACACAATTGATGCTCTCTCTTTCTCTGCGAGGTTAGACTTGTGCTGCGGAATTTCAGCTGCATTTCTTTCTACACATCAGCTTCTTCTGTGTCCTTCACAGCTGGAAGAGCATTCTGTGTCACAAATTATTAAAGAGAAGGAGAAATTATTGTAGACCACAGATTTCAGGTGCACAGAGGTAAGGCAGCTAGTCTGACTTCCCATCTGCACGAGCCAGGTGTTCTATTCATATTGTACGTGTGTGTTCCTAGGGGCTGCAGCCCAGACTGAAAAATAAAACAAGAACATAAAAAGAACTCTGTCACTTCATGCTTTCCTTCTGTTAATTGAAACAAGCAAACACTACTAGCCTAGAAATGAGCAACCCTTCTGTGAAGAATGACAGATGAGGCATTGACAGAGCCTTCAAGAGACTGCTGGGACAGGAGACACCCTGAGGGTGGGAAGGCAATGGTGGAGCAGCAAGAGGGCACCCTCCCAGCAGGATGTATGTCTGTGGCTTCTGGCAGTGGGAGGTGGGCTCCATTTCATCCTGCAGCTATTTAATCTTAGATATACTCCAGTATCCTGGCAGCAGAGGAGAAACAAGTCCTGTTGGGGAAGCACCCTCGGTCAGGTATCTCAGCTTTTACAATTAGGATCAGTGCTAAAAAGAGAGAAGGGCAAGTGGAAGAGGGGGCATGAAAAAGGAGCACTGGCATGGATGAAACAGGCCATTCAGTGTAGACGTGAGGGCAGAAAAGGGAGGAATAATTGCAACTTCTGTTGAGGAGACCTTCAAATGTTGAAAAACTACACGTAGAAACAATAGTCCAAACTGAGATGGGACATACCTTGTTGTGGTGTGGTGGAGGTCAGTAACAGATTGCCTGGGCATCAAAGGAGGTGTATGGGCCTTAAATAGCTATTTCTTGTCCTCATGGGGTACTTCCATACATCTGGAGGGAGGACACCATAGCAGTGAGCAAATCAGGAAGCTGAAATATTCAAGGTGTTTTTTTGTGTCAGTGCTTACAGACAAAGCCCTTTTCTGGAATCACTGCTTCTATCAATATGGTTGGGAAATAGAGAAGTAGATGACTTTTGAGGAGCAAAAGCTTCAGGAGACTATTTAGAGCAGCTGAGTGTCTTCAGATCTGTGTGACTGAAAGAGATGTATCTGGAGGTGTACTGAAAAAGTTCGCTGAAATGATAGTGAGACTAATCTAAGAAAATTCATGTTGATCAGAGGAGATTCCTGCTGACTGGAAAAAAGCCAAGACTGCATCCTTCTTTGAGACAGGCGAGGAGGAGGTGGAGATTTGCAACATTCTCACTGTGAACTCAATGGAGCCCAGGCTGGATAAATGACAAATTTTAAACTCAACAGTCTAGCGTCTTTCTGAAACAGGGTGTTGAGAAACATGTAGAAACATCCATTCCTGGTTGCTTTGAAGACTCAGCTGTGGCTATACTTCATCTGATGCAGTTCTAGGAATAGCCTTACTTGGACCAGGATGACGTACTGGACAGCTTTCAGAAGCGTGTCTCTCCAACATTTCTAAGGGTCTGTGACCACCACAATAGAAAGACAAAAATTAATTGGTAGTGCAAGTTTGTGTGGCCTAGCAGAACAGCTTACACTCATGTTTTCTAAAACCTTCTGCCATTTAGGTTTGGTATCTGATTTAATGTATGGATTCCATTGTCTTTTTTGTATAGAGACAGTATTTCCACCAAGGACATCCATGTCTAATAAATAGCACTTGAAACTCTCTTAATTGCTAATGCCTTGGAGTCTGTTGGATGAAACTGACAATGTGGTTTTCTGTAATATAATAGAAGATAGTGTGTTCTAAGAAATGTCCATTGATACAACCAGCTGCACTGGAAAGCATTAGCTAATATTAATTGTACAATAAGTTGTGTGGCTGTGATTGTTTTGTTTGGTTTATGTATTTTTATACACCTGGAAGACTAGCTTTAAATTTATCTTTCAGACTGAGAAAAAATATTTTACTTTTTAAATGTTCCTGGGAAACAAAATAACTTTACTTCATAAAAGACCTTATTTGGTTTTATAACAATATCTTTTTTATTCTTGCAGATCTGATTTATGGATATGTCTGTAGCCTATGACAGTAAATTCAGTCAGTCCTTCAGATAACGATGTTGACCACAGAGGAAAACATATAAATAGCCCCAATATTTCCTTTATAAAAGCAGGCTCTGCAGTATAATTAGGTCAATAACAGCAACATGTTGATTATACTTACTAGAAAAGGAGCAAAAGTATTTTAAAATTATTTGTTGTAAAGTTCCTGGAGTCATACATACAGTTAAAGAAATAGACTTTAGCGAAATGGAAGCATTTCTCTAACTCGGAAAACTTTTGTAATTTTGGTATGTATCCATATGTTTAAATTAAATTTTGGGAAACTAATCATTAATCAAATAACTGCTTTTGCAAGATCAACCATTATGGTTGAATTTTATTCTTAATTTTACCCTCTTTATTTTATATTTTACTTAATTTAGAAAAAGATAGGTATAATTTCATATAGCACCAAATGATATTGTTATAGGAAAAGACTTTGGAGTAGGGTCAACATTGTGCTTCAAATACACCTTTCCAGGAATGGACATGTTGCCATGCAGCAACAAATCAACTACTACTTTTACTATGTTCTTTCCTTTCTCAGGTGGGTAATAAGAAATGAAATTTAGATTCTACAAATGTGTGTAGATAAAAATTTGGTGGTGATAGAGGACAAACACATGTGATTAGCCTTGCCAAGGTCATAACAATTCCTTCCCTTCACTGTCTCTGGGACTCAGAATCTATTCCCAAATGATCATGAGTCAAAGAAAAGCAACCCCTTTATTTCAGATTGATTTAAACATTTTTTATTTTTTCAAAGTGTATGTGTAGTATGATTTGGCACTCCACTCAAATCCCTCAAACACAAAGTAAAATATCAGTGTTATAGCAGAGGTTTGTCTTCAATCACTGTGTCTTTCTTCTTGTGAGATCTGTAAGGATAGTGTAAAGCAATAGAAGAACCAATATATCTAAGGGTCTGGCTCAAAGTCAAGACTAAAAATATGTGCAACAAAAATCTCTCTGAAGCAATGCCATGGATCAAAATGAATTTCTAGAGAAAATGTCTCCCTATTAGAGGTCTAGCCGGGTTCCAGGATGCATCAGGCACAGCATCACCAGGCAGTCAAGGGAGGGAATTGTCCTGCTCTGCTCTGTGCTGATGTGGCCTCATCTTGAGTCCTGTGTGCAGTTTTGGGTACCACAGTATAAGAAAGATATTAAACTATTCGAGAGTATCCAAGGAGGACTGTGAGGATGAAAGGAGCGGAGCAGAAGCCATATGGGGAGTGGCTGAGGTCACTTGGTCCGTTCAGCTTGGAGGAGATTGAGGAGAGACCTCACTGCAGCCTGTAACTTCCTTATGAGGGAAGGAAGAGGGGCAGACACTGATCTCTTCACACTTGTGACCAGTGGAAGTTCTCAAGGAAATGGCATGAAGCTGAGTTGGGAAGTTCATGTTGGATATCAGGAAAAGTTTTTTCACCCAGAGCTGGAACAGAGTTGGGTGCTGGAACAGGCTCCCCAGGGAAGAGCTTACAAGAGTTCAAGTGTTTGGACAATGCTCTCAGGCACATGATACATTTGATTTTGGGAATGATCCTGATGGGTCCCTTCCCACTCAGCATATTCTACGATTCTAGTTGTTTAAAATACGTGTCAGGGGCACCAACATGCCAGGCAAATTTGGAAGCATTTTTCTGCACTGCACTGCATAGTGCTAATCTGATGCTGATGCAAGTGGTTTCTAAAATGGCATGAGATCTTGGCATGAGATCTGCATACACATTTTGCAGACTGAAGACTGTATTGTGGAACACAGTAGAGTGCAAACTGCCCAAGGTGGCATCATTGTTGTATTTCACCAACTGTGTCGATGCTGCAACATCTCTGCCAACCCAGCCCTTGGCTCTTCTTTCAAAGGAAAGATGAACTCTGAAATTCTCTGGGTGTATACTGAGACAAAAGAAAATGATGAAAATCAATCAGACTTTACTTCCAAAATTTATCAAACCCCAGTAATCTATTTTTATCCACCACCCACATTATCCTCTTTTTTTTTTTTTTTTTTTGTCTCATTCAGGTCAGAAATTGCAGCAAAGCTGCATCATTTTCATTCTATGCTATATCCCTCATACAAAGAAATTTGAGGTACATGGGTCTTAAGATTCTTTTTTAAGGAGGTAGAATTAATCTGTCTCAGAGAAAATCAGCTACTGTAAGCAAATATTTAAAAATAAGTAAACTACTATCTGTGCTTCAGCCTGTATATTCCTCTATCTTGCAAGAATATATTCCTGTTAAGTCAAAGATTTTAGTAAGAAAGCTTAATTGTTTTGAAAGAAGCAAAATTGAAAAAAGCAAAATGCAGTACAAGGAAAAAAATGTGTTTAGACGAAGGTGAGTGTCTTGTGAAGGTCAAGAGGTAGTAATTGTTCAACAAGATAGCTAGTTTTAAAATACAACTAAATACCTTTATTTCTATTACTATTCACACTTTGGGTTTCATCTTCATCGTTATGTAATTTTTCAAAATCTTATACATAGTAGGAGACTATTACTACATTGAAAAGATCTGATTGCTTTACTGTGATATGGTGTGGTTTTGCAAGAGAAAGATACTTTCTGTAGCTCTTCATAGCTTAAAATGCATCATTATTTGCAGCTTCTTAAAGCAATATGAAAATATTCCTAGATGTATTTCTTAGCAGGGTGTGGCATTGTCAGAAACTGGATGATTTCAGGTCCATCACTGAATATCACTTACTGTCCACTTTTTACCTATGGTCACTTATAGAACTTTTGCAAAGTCTAACAATTGGTCCTCAGTTGTAAGGTGTTCACCAACTTCCCCAGCCCCAGAATTTCTACAGAACCTCAAGAATAATCTTCTGTGTCAAGGGCTATTCAAAGATCTTGTCAAACCTGTACAGGTAGCTTGCTCACCCTCAGCAGCCATACCTCTGCCTGGGCAAAAGGAGGAATTGAAGCCATAAGCAGATTTTCTGGAATCTCCAGCACTCACCACTCTTAGAAACTAGATGCCAAATGAACAGGGTGCAGGTGAGCCTTAGTACAGTAACCTGAATTTCCACATCCACCTTTGTAACCGTCAGTGAGCATTCAGCATTGCCTTGTTTTGAACCCTTTGCTCCCTTTGCATAGGGCACATCAGCTGATATAACACTCTTGGAAAAATTCACTTAAAATGGACTGATAAATAATGAAAGAAAAAAATCACTTTCTCCAGCATAAAAGCAGATTCACACATTTAATTTAATCAGCTAAGCTCTAGGAGTATTTTTCTGTCTTTTCAAGGCTGGTCAAAATCCTGGTAGCAGAGACAACAGTCAGGTATAAATACACAATGAGTCAATCAGTCCCAATCTTTTGATTTTTGTGGTTGAAGTTCAACTTCTATACTCCGTGAAGGAATAACACAGCAGTAGACCCTGAAGTTTCTGTCTGACTGGAAACTCAAGATCAATTGGTTCACTCAGCCAACTGACTGAGAAACTCCTTTGTTTATATGTTTTAATCTGAGAAGCAACCTTTCCTATGGCCTCCGGGGAATGCCTAAGAAGTAAAAAACCCAACCCATTCTTGTTCTCCTGGTAACTGAAGCAAGGCCACTGAACATTAAAGATCTGTACTAATGAATAGGAGCAAAGGAGTTTATACCGGTATAATTTACTGAGCTACATGTCTGAGGACTGGTTCACAGGTGAGCTGTGTAACTCACTAAAATGAAGTCAATACCTAACTTTTTAAGTACTGAAGCTTCTAAGCTGATTTTGGGTAACAGCAACATTTTACAATGTATTAATTGGTCAAAATATTACAGTGAAACTTCATTAAAACCTCATACTCTAAAGATTGAAGGAGCTGCAGATGTCTCTCCCCTGAGAAAACTGTCTCCACTTTACAGATGTTCTCATGCACAGACTGGTAAGAAATAATTCAAGTTTGCATCACCTCCAAGACAACCCTTAGGAAATAAAGACTATTCTGTATTTTCAGATGCTATTTCAGATGGTGCAGCTGTAAAGCTGCTTAAATTTGATCTAGATCCAGAGAGAAAACCAGTGAACAAACCATCTCTCCCTATTATTTGGCATAACTGGCATAGTCTAATTCAGTTTTCTTACTCCTGAAATCACACAAGCCCACTGAATCTCATTTGCAGTTCTTGTTTTTAGACATATTTTTCCATTTCACAAAAGGTGAAAAATTAGAAGTTTAAAAATATCACTACTGGCATGATCTTCCTTCCTTTTGCTGTGGTGTGAATTTTGTCTATCACTTACGTTTGATTTTTTTTCTCCTTTCTATTTTTCTTTAAATGAATTGGGAAAGGTCATTTTGTAGCTTTTCACACTTTCTCAGGTCTGAAGAACAAGAACACATTCACATATACAGAGAAAAATGCATGAGAAAGCATCCTGGTTATCAGGTTACATATATATATATTGTAGAACTGGAATTTACCACTAAATGCTACATGGAAAGAAGAAATGGCAGCAAAGTACCATAGAAGATCAAAAATTAGGTTATAAGTATACATCCATCATGGTTATAATATTATGTGTGTAACAACGACATCTTCTTCTCTTATTGTTCAGAAGGCAATATAAACACGTTTTTGGTACTGGATAGTGTATGGGTCACAAAAAATTCTGCAAAAAAATGCAGCAAATGCAATTATCAATTCACTGGCTTCAGAGAATGTTGAAATATTTCTAGGTTTAATTCAGATACATATGCTGAAAGAGAACAGTGTATAAAGTAGCACTTCAGTGTATTATTTTGCCTGGAACCATAACTTTGACTTTATGCAACTTTCTCCTTGGGAAACTCATTTCACCCTTCTTTGTGGAATTAGTACTTAAAAGCCCCTGGAAAGAGCAGCTATTTATTATTCTGATAACAACGAGAAGAAACACACAGGAAGGGAAGAAAAAAAACCTATTTACATTGTCCTTGTTTGGTTGTGTTCAGCTTACAAGCTGAAGAGACAGTGTTGTCTTCAGTTCCACCAATTCACGTGTGCATGCATTGTACAGGCTAGGGAATCAAATCTGATATTTTTACTTGCAATCTGTGTTCATATCTATGTATAAAATAATGATACATTCACAGCTCCAGTGTCTCTTTGAATCCTGTGTCCAGTTCTAAGCCCCTCTATTCAGTAAGGACATTGAGGTGCTAGAGCATCTCCAGAGAAAGACAAAGAGGCTGATGAAGGGTCTGAAGCACAAGTCCTGTGAGGAGCAGCTGAAGCAGCTGGGATTGTTTAGCCTGAGAAAAGGAGGGTCAAGGGAGAGCTTACTGCTCTTTACAACTCCCTGAAAGGAGGGGCTTGGTCTCTTCTCCCAGGCAATCAGCAAAAGAACAAGAGGACATAGTCTTATGAACAGATATTCCAGGGCAGATTTAGGTTAGACATTAGGAGGAAGTACTTCAGAAGAAAGGGTGATTAGACATTGGAATGGACTGTCCAGGGTGGTGGTGCAGTCACTGTCCCTGGAGGTGTTTAAGGGAAGACTGACTGTGGCACTTAGTACCATACTCTAGTTGATATGGTGGTGTTTGGTCATAGGTTGGGCTCAATGATCTCAGAGGTCTTTTA
The DNA here is from genome assembly GCA_024734555.1 of Trochalopteron elliotii. NCBI lineage: Eukaryota > Metazoa > Chordata > Aves > Passeriformes > Leiothrichidae > Trochalopteron > Trochalopteron elliotii. The sequence continues at coordinate 4,470,657 of JANPWX010000022.1, forward strand.
CAACCTGATGGATTCTGTGACTACATGTGAGTACTGTGGAATGATCCCTGCCTAGTCCAGCTGCCACACTATTGCTGCCACAGGCCAGGATGCCACTGGCTTTCTGGTCACTTTGCTGACTTATGGTCAGCTACTCTTGACCAGCACCCTGAGGTCCTTTTCCATTGAGGAGCTTCCCAGCCACTCTGCCTCAGCCTGTGGTGGTGCCTGGGGTTGTTGTGACCCAAGTGCAGGACCTGGCACCTGGTCTTATTGATTCTCACACAACTGGCCTTGGCCCATTGATCCAGCCTGTCCAGAGCCCTCTGCAGAGCCTTCCTGCCCTCCAGCAGATCAACACTCCCACCCAAACTGGTGTCATCTGCAAAATGCCTGAGGGGGCACTTGATTCCCTCAGCCAGATCATTGATAAAGATATTAAACAGGAGCTGCCCCTATACTAAGCCCTGGGAAACACCACTTGTGACCTACATGTAATCTATGTGTATAAATTATCAGAAAACCCAGTAATGCTGCTGCTCTATTTAAATATAATTTTAATAATTTAGAAATTCTCCTCTGGGATTGTTTTATGGAAGCTGTCAGATCCTTGAAAGCAGCAGAAGCTAGCAATACAGAACACCTACCTAGAGGTAAAACACGACCTCTGAGTTTTCAAGTATACGCAATGTTATGTGGAGGACAGAGGGAGAAGGGATATATTTTACTTTATAGCACCTTTGAGAAGCAGACTTTGCTGCCTGCTTTTTCCAAGTGAAGTCAACACTTTTTCTAGCGAAACAGCTATCATAACATAGATAAGATTTGTTAAGATATTATATATTGACATGATATTATTAAGATAAATTAGTTGTGTCTTGAGGACTGCATATCAGCAGTAAAAGCAAAATAGTTGTAAATATGACTCTCCCTATGACTGCATAAATACTCTTATCACTCCTTCAGTGCAGGGATTTAGGCAATGCTTTTTCTATACAGGTCTAAGTGCACAATCAGGGGTCTCAGTGTGTTTTTCCTTCAGTGCACCGGGGGAAAAAGAGAAGTAGTATTGTGCCTGTGCTTTTTGCTATAAATTATATACTTGAAAGACAGCTTCAGACTTTAAATTGCAAACTGGATATGAAGTTGAAAGGATACTGCACATAGAAAAGTGATTGAGACTGAAAGGAGAAATCCAAATATTTTAGAAAATTATTACACATAACTACTTCTGACTGTTTCATACTTCCTTTCAAATAGTTTCACTTTGGTCTAAACAGACGGTAATTTTCAAAGGAATGATATTGAGCTTCCATTTGCTATAAGTCTTTGCTTAGATAAAAAAGGCTTTTTATATGGGAAAGCAATAATTGTTCTGCTTTCCCAGTTATAAATGCAACAAATATTTTGGTGATGTCTTTCCAAATAGAGTGATGCTTATAAATGCCATTTACTAGTGTGTTTATATCTGGTGTATTCAAAGACTGTCAATTTTTCCATAATGGAAAATATGCAAAATCAAGAAGAATTAAAAAGAGTGAGAGAAAATGAAGTTGTGTATTGAAAAATCAAGCTGTTCATAAAAAACATTCAGTCCCCAGAAATGCCTCACAAATACCAGAGTCAATATTAAGGCAATTGTGATGATTGCATCACATTTTTGTTTGTTTGTTTATTAAATGGAGAAGAGATTGAACTACTTTTAGCAAGTAAATAGGTGTCTGAGAGGAAAGATTGATTTTTTTTAAGAGTAGCCCAAACCTGCCTCAGACCTGATATTTTTCTAAATGGAGCTAAAAGAATTAGATGCTCATCTGCTCCAATATGTCAGGAATAGTCAAACTTTTCTGGGCTTCTCTGAAAATCTGAGCTTGAATAGTTGCAGTCAGAGGTGAAAGACGTGTGTGATTTCCTTCCTTTGAGTGATGTTTTGTTTATGGAAGTATTAGATTTTAGTGTGGTGAATTGCAAATAGCAAGAAAGGATAGGACCTGAGAAGATTCAGTGTTAAAAATTAGGCGTATCTCCCTACCTGAAGGGCTTGCAGGGTCTTATAATCAGAATTAATCCAAAAGGTTTCAGATATATTTTTATGTACATTTTTTTGAACATTAAAACTTTGTTAGCAGTCAATACTGTGACAAAACTGCTTTCACATTCAAGTATGAAAATACAGGCCTATCAACACTAAGCAGAAGGGGCGTATATGCAAAGCATGTCATTGAAATTGCAGATAAAGAATATGAACACAATTTTTAAAAAAATTTCTTGGCTCTTGGCTCCCTGGTGGCATCATCTTTGTAGTAAACCCAGGAAAACCTGATAGCTTAACCTCTGGTCCACGCTGTTTTGCACTTCTAATTACTGAATTTTTTTTTTTTGCATTTGATTGAGGTAACCTATTTGAATTAAGCTTGAAAGGAAATAAAAAGCTGTGGCAGATCTTCTTCACCTGATGCCAGATCAGAAAAATTCCAAAGCATCTTTTCTGCTCTTCTTCCCTTTCCTTGCTTCACATTTCTGCTTTCTTTGTGTCATCTGTTGTGACTGTGGACTTGAACTGAGAGCAAGCTGGAAGCCTGACCTTGCAAAAACACCAAACAATGTCATGCTTATCCATTCCTAAAATTAGAAGATTCTTTCCATTAACTCAGTCAGTTAATTTAACACACTCCACAAGATAAAATGCGGTGGATGCAAAGCATTGGAAAACACTGCTGCTGCCTGGGATAGTCCTCAGCTGAGGAACTTTCTCTCACTTGCAGGTATCAGATTGATCTACTTTGAGCTATTTTACCCTAAAATAATCCTAGAGGATTGAAACTTGTCGCTAACAGTCCTAGCTGTGGGTCTTATCCTTTCCTATACTCCTCACTAGGTGATGGTCACCAGATAAAGTCAACTGCCTTAAAGAATGATATCATGGAGCCTCAGTATTGTGGTTCAACAGGTTTCTTTTAAGAATAATATGTTTCAAGCCTTCCTTTGGACTAAAACCTTCACTTGTATTGAGTTGGTGACATACAGTCCTCAAACCCAACACTAAACAACACAGAGAAGAAATCTAGCTGGAATGTCTCAGGTTCCCTTTCTTTGCCAGGGCTTGCGAATGCAGGGCTTGCCAATGGGCAGATAATTTGGAACAGAGCGAAGGTCTGATACATTGCCTTTTCTTTAAAGTTTCATCACTATATAAATGCAAAACATGAAGTGATTACCACTTGCTCTTGAAACTTCCTGGAAAAGTAACTTTTAGTTCAGAATAAGTACCGTAATTCCACTTATGATTTAGTGCGTTCTTTATACATAAAAATAGGATGAATCACTGAAAAAAATGAGTGCAAAACTATGCAGTTTCAACCAGAAAGCTCTCATTTTCATGCTGATAATAAGAGCTATATCGTATTATTCCTAATCACAGCAGGCCAGAAGCGTCTGGTGTGCCCAGTCTAATACCAATATACAGAACAGCTAGGAATTATCACTAGATTAATTGTAAGTAGAAGAAACCAGACTGCAGTGCTGTGGTATGGGTAACAGTCTTTTAGCTAAGTCTGAGCTTTTGAGATACTCTTGTGCCTTTTTGTCTTCCAAAGAAGCAGGAAATGCTGGTGTAGTTTCACCTCCTGAGTTACCAGCGGTGTATTTGTATTTCTCAGAAGCATGGGAAGTTCAATGTAGGCTGAAACACAATAGCATTCTCTCACTTATGCTGGGAAAGAGTCATTACAGAACAATTTTGTTCAGTAACACTAAAAATATACAGTTATAATGTGTCTATCTCTCCTTCATGTCTTTTGAGCTTCAACTTGGCTCTATCAAGTCCTATTATAGTCTCTGATCATGTTGCACTTCAAGGGTGCAGAGAGGTGTTCAAAATCCCCAGGTTAATGTTAATGGAATAACCTGTTTCCACATTCCCTTTGTCCTGTCAGTGTTTAGTTTGTGCAATGGAGAAAAAAAAAAGTGTATGCCTTTCTTAAAAGAAGAACTACTGCTGTTCAAATACTCTTGACGTTTTCATTGTTCTTCCTTTCTGAATACTTTTCTGAATGCTATTTCAGCTCTTGGTTTTTTGTTACCTAACTCACAAAGAAACAAACAACTTTGTAATTATAATTTAGGGAAGGTAGTTCGGATACTGTAGTTCTAACCCCCAGTTTTAGACAAGAAGGACTCTGTGAAACTGAGAGCTGATGAATAGCTTTTAAGGAAATGCAAGGCCTCTGCATTTCTGCATTTGTATTTTTGCTTTTTACTCAAATTATATAGCTGGATGTGGTTCAAAATCTGTTATATCTTTCTCAAAATTGGTCTTCTTAATGCTGTTTTAGCTGATGGTGGTCTGAAGAGAAACTTTTGCAGTAGATATGTGAGTATATAAGCATGAAAACACATTGCAACAAAAGTTTGACAAGGCAATATACAAAACAAGAACACTACCGGTCATAATTAGTGCAGAGTACCACTAATATAAGAATAGGTCTTTGGAAAAAAAAAAAAAAGGCCATTATCTTACACAAAACCTTGTACCTTTCTCCTACCTGATCCTTTTCCTGCTCTTCCACATGGATGTCCCTGTGACAGCCAGAGAAAGACCCAGAGTACTACTTCACAACAGAAAGAATGCACAGAATCTCCATATATTAAAAAAGAAACTCATTAGATTTTATGCACAACAAGTTTGCATGAAACCATAGTTATCTCCTTTACCTTATTTTGCTGCTATTAAAACAGAAAGACAAAGAAATGTGTTTGTAAGGATGCCACAGCCCTCATGGTAGGAAATGCCCCTGGGACTCAGCCCTCCTATCCTTGAAAATGACTGTCTTGACCAGGGCTGAGTGTTTTTTAGCCAGGTTTGCAGCTGGGTTGCAGGGCTGCTTTGGTGTAACTACTGAGAAAAGTGTCTCTAACTCTGAACCAGAGGTGAACCTATGATTCAAAGGGAAAAAAAAAAGAAGCCTACAGCACTTTTATGTTGATTTCACAGTTCATGGTGAGAAATTATTCTTACTTTTCAAGTTCCTACAGTGCTAAGCTGAGAAAATGGGCTTTCAGTAGTTTTCTTTTAATTGGGAGCCCAGCAGTACAAAGACAGCACAGGCTGGGGTGTATTTTGAAATCACCTGCTGCAACCTACACTGTGGCAATAATTGAGACTTGGTGTGACTAAAGTATAGTTCATCTAATGGTAGTAATAGGTGCCACAGTCTGATGTTCTTTCATAGATGATAAAAGGATAATTTAGCACATGCTACATCTAATTCTTTTTTTCAGTGGGTAACACAAGACTGGGGGTTCAGTTCCTACTTAACTATTATAGCACTTACCAATAACTTTGATGTATTTTTGCTGCCAACTTACTTTTTTGTAAGCTTTGTCTAACCTGGTTTCCAGTTTTCCATGAGTTCCTACAATAAATTCTCTGTTATACGAGCACATTTTTGGAAACTTGTTGACATGAATGTGAATTATGCAGCTACAGACTCTAGTTTGAAAATTTATTCAAGACTTTCATTTGCCTACCTTGGCCCTTTTTTACTGGCATCTTCCCCCAGTTATCCTATCAAAATATCACAGTTAAAATTGTAAGTCTCATTCAGCAATATAAACATCTATAAATATTGAAATGGTTCAAAAACTTACATCCTTCTCAAAACTGAACTTTTGAGAATCTGAGTAAGTCCTGAGTAACTGAAACATCCTCCTGGAACTGGCAGGTATGGTCAGGACTATGTGAGCCTTATTTCTTTGTGGAGAATCTAAAGGAGGATCTAAAATGATACTAGACATCTGTGTTTAGTCATCTGAATTTCTTCCTTGGTGTCTGTTTTGGGATGCTAAAGAAGGCTTCCTGAGGACTTGAGTGTGTGGTGTTGCCATTGACTCCAGTAGGACTTGATCTCCAGTAATACTTGATCTCTCAATATTTCTCTAAGCCATGAAGACTACAACCACTGGAAAACTTGTCTATAGATGTCTCAGTTCAATCTTGCAGTCCTTGGAGCCTGCCCTCAGCTGTTGTCCTGCCCATACTACTTTGGTTTAGGAAGCAATAAAATTCTTAGTTTGGATTTGGGCTAAGTTGCCATAGACTTAATAACTCTGTGTGCCCTGGTCACGCAGCCCATGCCCACACTCCACCCGTATGCACACAGGAACTCTCCCCACCTTACACTTGGTATGATTATCTCATGTATGTATTTAGGTATTCTAATTTGGATCCTGCACAAAACCTAGATTTTCATCCAGTGGCATTTTGGCAACAGGATAGCTTCTCACTCTGCCTTTCAACAGCTCTACTGTCCTTCCTGAGACACTTCTGTATTATGTTCCTTGGGCCAAACACTGGTTCCTTGGCAACATCTTGTTGGTTTCTCCCTCTGTGTCTTCCCTTGGTTCTTCTTTCTGCAGTGCCCTTCAGTCAATACCATTTGCTGTTTTGTTCACTGAAGCAATGTATGGCCTGTCTTCTTGGGATTCATCTGACAATGGATCTCAGGCATATTTCTCTTCTGTGGGAAGAGCTGGGATCAGTGTTTACCCAATCCCCATCCTTCTTGTAGCTCTTTATCCAGCAGCTCATTACATAGCACAGGTAGTTCAGAGCTGGAATAGACAGGACCAGCTCCCCTCACTGCCTCAGAGACCTTGAGTTTACAACTACAGACTCCCTGATGCAGGGCTGCAGAATTTTCTGAGATAGCTCTTTCTTATCCTTTCCAACTGAACCTGTTCCTCTCTGTGTGAACTAAGTGCTCAATGGCTATGAATGAATGTTCATCCTGAATAGGATGAGAGAAAGCAAGCTGAGCATGACTTCAGCAACTGCAAGACTACTGGGATAAAAGGTTCCTGCTTCAAAAAGTGGTCATGATGAGAATATTTTAAACATAGACAAGGGATTCTTGTGATGGAGAATATACATAAAATGGGTGTTACATGCTGATTCTGGCATGCTCGTTATGCACCTTCACCATTTTTTTAATGTAGAATTTTTGTATGTCATTTTACGATAACATGGAATCACAGCATCGAAGAATTTCTGGGGTAGGAAGGGATGTCTGGAGATCCTCCTGTCCAGCTGTGTCATGTGCAACTGAGGTACATCTGCACCAGTAGACACAGAGAAAATCTTGTACCTGAGCTGGCAGCACATGTGCTTATGTAGGCCAGCACTAAGTTTGCTGGGAGTATTGATCTGCTGGAGGGCAGGAAGTCTCTACAGAGAGATTTTTACAGACTGGATCAATGTTCTGAGGACAGCTGCATGAGGTTCAATAAGGCAAAGTGCCGGGTCCTGCCCTTGGGCCACAACAGCTCCCTGCACTGTTACAGGAAAGGGGAAGAATAGCTGGAATGCTGCTCAGCAGAAAGAGAACTGGGAGTGCTGGTCAACAGCAGCTGAAGATGAGCCAGCAGGTACCCAGGTGACCAAGAAGGCCAATGGCATCCTGGCCTGTGTCAAAAATAGTGGCCAGGAGGACTAGGGAGGAGATTGTCCTGCTACACTTGGCACTGGTGAGATTACATATCAAGTACTGTGTCCAGTTCCAGGCCTGTTGCTTCTGAAAGGACACTGAAGTGCTGGAGCATGCCCACAGAAGGGCAACAGAGTTGGTGAAAGGTTCTATAAGGGGTGACTGAGGGAACTGGGGTTGTTTAGTCTGAAGAAGGGGAGACTCAGGGTAGCACCTCATTGCTCTCTACAACCACCTGAAAGGAGATTGCAAAGAGGTAAGGGTCAAACTGTTCTTCCGTATCACAAGTGAAAGGACAAGAGGAAATGGTCTTAAAGTGCACCAGGCAAGTTCAGATTAAATATCAGGAAAAAAAAAATCATTGGAAGAGTGGTCAGACATTGCAATAAATTGCCGAGGGAGATGGTGGGGCCTCATCTCTGAAAGTGTTCAAGAGGCACCTGGATGTGGCACTTGGGGAATACAGGGGTAATTATGATGATGTTTGTGTTGACATTGAACAGATGGTCTTTCCAACCTTGTTGATTGTGTGATTCTATATGCTTCACTTTTAGATTCATTGTCTCAGATCTTTACTAGCTTATGTGTCTCCCTCATACTCTCTGTTATTCTGTATAAATATGCTTAATCTTTCAGCCAGGTGATTTGGAGATTTTTATGTATTAAAGCATACAGTGTTGCCTAAATTAAAAGAAAAAATATACTAAAATTCATAGTTCAGTAATTTTTATATTTTTTAAAACAAAAAATATCTGCAAAGAATATGGAAGTAGATATATTTTTCCTCAGAGGCAACATGCTACAGTAGGATGATTCTTGCTCAGTTACAGTGATTTGTGGTAAGTAAACCCTATACTTTTCAGTCACAAATGTAAGCATAACTTTCTCAACATATATGGAAACCAATCCTCACCGGGTGAATTCTTAATTTTATGAGTTTCTGCATTTGCTGCTGAATGCTTTTCTAAATTTTTACCTGAATTGCTATGGAGACTAAAATCTGATTATCATTGCTGAAGGCATCACCTTAGCTTGAACAGATTAAATAATTTTGCTTTTGCACACTACTTGCTCCAAAACCTGGTTAACACAGTCAACTTAGAACCACCCCTACTGGGGAATTTGCTGGAAAGGGAAATGTGATTTATGATTTAAACTCCATTACTATATTGTTTATTCACTGCAGTGAAAATTTATACTCAGTTTGATGTGAAATATTTAGTTTAAGAATTTTGTCCATAAGGAAACACAAAGATATGATGGACTGTAACACCAATGTCTTTCCATTTATAATGATTTTACTAGGCCAGGGTCCTATGTAGTCATCTGAGCTTCTTGGTGTTACCAACAGGAGAAGCCCATGAAGCAGCTAAATGACCTCTCCATGTCCTACATCCCTTTTCTATAGCTAAGAAATTATTCAAATTTCTTCTTCTTCTGTGACTACTTGAGGTTTGCAGATGAAACAGTCTCTAAAACCGTATTTACAGAGGAGGTCATAAACTCTATGAGAGTTTTAGTCCTCTGAACTCAGCCTCTTGCAACTTCAGCCCTTCAGGAGTTATCCCTGAACATGGAGATGGGATCTCCTCCATCTGCAGGTCCATGGCTGTGTGTCTGTAGGTGTGCACATACCCATTCGGTCACGCTCTTCATTCCTGGGAGGAGGCCATTTAACTGCTTTTGTCCTCTCTGAAAAAACTCGTAGTTTAATGTATGAGAGAAAACACCCACAAAAGGGGGGGTTAAAGTGTTGGGAAAAGAGTTTGAACGTGTCCCCTGAAAAGACATCTTTGAAAAGTGCTATCTGCGGAAGCTGAGGAAATCTGACATCTGCTTGGATTATTCACTCCCTTAAGTAAGCAGGAGCAGCAGATGTGTTCTCTCTGCAGCTCTGCACTGCATGGAGTTTCACAGACTTTCTCTTGAACCTGAATTTTACAACAGACTGAAAATTCAGCAATACCATTTGTCTACATTGATGCCCATATGCAATTCCTTGGGCACTGATTTTTGCTATTTTTCTTGTTGCTGTTATTAACTGCTTCTATCTTGTTATCTTGTGACATGACTTGAATCATCCAAATCCAGTATGGAGCAAATTTACCAGAATGAGACCCATGTAAACTGATAGCACTTCTGGATTACTCTTTTCCCACCTTGTCAACTTACAAAAGAAATAACCCAGAACTTACAATTCACTTACAAATGATCCTCATGTAATTGCAAAAGTATCCAAAATTCAAAGGTCACTCATCCTTGAAATCAGTAAAACTGATTTTTTTATAGCTTGGTGTCAAAAAACATATTTATGTTTCTGAGACAGGACCTGATAAACATTCTCTCTGAAGCCTGCTGCCTTAAATAATAGTGCTCAATGAATAGATTTGCAAAACACAATTTCATACACTGGTACTTTGATTACAGGTAATGCAACATGTCATCACAAACATGGTAAAACTCCTGACATGTATCACTGAAAGTTGTCTTGTATAGAACTAAGAAGTGTTTCAATGTTGATTTGCTTGATATCACATATTACATAAAAATGTGTCATATTTTTAGCGTAGATTACTGATGGAGAACAGAATGTAAAACACAGTCTGATGAAAAAAAAAAGGAAAGAAAAAATATCCAGATATTAGGAAGAAGTTCTTTAATGTGAGGATGGTGAGACACTGAGACAAGGTTTCACAGAGAAGTTATGGATGTCTCATCCCTGAAAGTGTTCGAGGTCAGCTTGGATGGTCTCATGAAAAGTCTGCCCAGGGGAGGGGGCTTGGAACTGGGTGATCATAAAGGCCCCTTCCAACCAAAACCATTCTATGGTTCTGTGGTCTATAGTTTTTCCATCAATGGAAGCATAGATTTACAATTAACATGACCACTCAAGTACACAGATATTTATGAAATCCTCCCTTGCCTTGTGGATTAAGCACCAAGGCCAAAATTCTGAAGAATTGGTAAATGTTTAATGTGATTGACTACTTATTGCTAAGTGTTGAATTCTCACTAAGTTTGACCCTAATCACATGCAAATTTTGAGGCTTACCCCTTGAAAGAATCATCAAAATCATGGCATGCTGACAGATGTGTGAAAATAAATAAGTGTATAGGGGAGGTTTCTTCAAATGTAAAATGAATACAAGGGCAAAACATCCCCTTTCAATAATTTCCTTAGTCATTCTGAGGTAAAATCCTTTCAATGCTCATTCAGATCTCAGCACCAGATTCAAGCTGCAGCCCTGCCATGCTGTATATCCTCTGTTCTTCCACCATGTTCTAATGTCCTGCTGCAGCAGCAATATTATCAGCAGCAATATAATTTCTTCTTTCTTTAAATAATTTTTAAATGCTACTGTATCTACTCATAGAATGAACACTGAACACAGTTTCTGCTTAAGAATCCAGTTAGAGTAGACACTGAAGATATTCATTTAATGACTATCAACAGGGATGAGTTTGATTCTTATTTTACCTAACTTTAGTTGTCTCTAGTTCTAATTATTTAAAGCACAAAGCAATGGAAGGATATTTTTCCACATATGCAGAGTTACATACCCTAGATATATTCACATATAGTAATACACCAGTAGAGTGGTTATGCGACCTTTTTTCTCCATTAGCTCAGGCTGCTAAGTCGTGTAGCCAGGACAGTGTCAGAAAGATTTAAATGTAACCTTTAGAAACATTTTTGATGGTTAGTGGAATTTATAAAGAATGGATGCTCTGCAAACTAGTTTTCTGTTAAAATAAAGTGAGATACTTGCAGATTAATTGCACAAATGTGGAACAGCAATCTTTCTTTGAGGGGTAAGTCAGAAAAAAAGTACTTATGATAGCAGCCACAAAATTCCAAGTACTTTTTGTCTCAAACAATTTATTATTCCACCATCCAAAACCCAAGGACTATGTATTCCCTGTAGCACTCTGTGCTTTTTCTAAGCAGTCTCTCAGAGGATTTTCTTACCAGTTTTCCAGAGCTGATTCTTGTAAGGGCATGGGTTATAAACACAGGGCTGTAACTGCTGCACACAAGTGCCTTTATTTTCTCTTTCTCTTTCATTCTTGTGGCCAGAACATTTCATTGCTGAGAAATTCTCAGGACTACAGCACTAATTTGTCAAGTTGTGTTGGTTTTACCTCGTATTTCAAAATAGTCTTGCTTCCCAACAATACCAATATAATTTAAAATCATTCTCATAGACTTTGTGAACCAGTTTTCTTTAGCTTGCCTGTGTAGCAAGACCTTGTGAATGGAATAGGGAAACTATGAATGAAAAATGAATTTGGATAATGAGCAGAAAATGATAACTATTTTGGCATGGTTTTCATAAATTCTGTTCATACTGCTTTTGTGATACATGAAACTTAGAAGCTTCCAAGATTAAGAAAATTCATTTCTTAAATTCAATTAAATATCCCCACTGTGCCTCCCTCTTTCTCACTCCACTGAAGAATTCCCTCTTTTCAGGAAGTTGGTCACATTTCTTGTCAGTCATTTTTTAATACAGTACTGGTGCTTAAATTTCTCAAACTATTAAAATGATGGCAGACTTAAAATTTCTATCCATTTTACTAAAGTTTAATACTTAATATTACGAATGCTTGCATCTCTTCGGTCTGCTCTGAAAGGTTGTGAAGGATGGTTGTATTGCAGAACTTTAAATGCCGTTTTTCCATGAGAAATACATTTTTCCTGGAAAGTGTCTTAGAGTCATGTTTTAAGAGAAGAAATTGCAAAACTAAATTAGTGCATAAATCAGAGAAAATATTTATTTACAGACATGTAAAAATTATGTTACAACATTTTAAAGAAAATTGTAATGAACCATCAATCTGCTCTAATGGACAAACTCTGAATATTTCAAATTTAAATTGCAGTGGCACAAATTAAAAATAAGACTGCTAACAAGATTATAATTACCTACATAGTTTAAGTACAGTGATTTTTCAGAACTGAAAATGGATTTACAGAGAAAAATAATAGGACCTGCAACAATATGTAATACAAGAGTTTACAAAAGTAAAAATATTTTTTCTTGATCCAAACTTTAAAGCTTTTTAGTAAATATTTTCCATTCATGCAGCTGCCCATGTTTGAAACAAATATCTGAAATAGATAGAACATATAGATCTATGTAGAAAATGAATTGGTTTGATTCAGGACTGTCTGTAAAGGATTTTATGACTATTCACTGTCCATACTGATTGACAAGATCTTTTATGTTTCCTATTTTTCTGTATTACGAGGGATGAGCAATGTTGAAGGATCCCACAATTGACAAAACTTATGTCAAACAAGTAACAGGTGATGGCAAACAACACTGAGCATACTGCATACATGGACAGCAGAGACCTATTAACCTCTGTCGAAGCTACCAGCATCCTCTGGAGTGATTTTAAGCAAACATGCCATTGAGAAACCTTGCTAGTAATAGACTGCACAGGGTAACAATCTTCTGGCTTGCAAATGAAATCGTGCCTTGTGGTGTTATCAGAGGTGACTTTTGTGTTCAAAATATATTCAGGACTTAAACTGTGGTGTGAAACAGTGTCAACATTATGAATGTGCAATCGTCTCTGTGAGTTTATAATCTAAGGGTAATGATTGCAAGGAATGTATAAAAATCTCAGAGTGCTTTCTGTGAGTGTTAGCTCATTTGGAATGGAGGTGGTGAAGAGACAATATACCTAGATGTTTCTCATATCTAGTTTATTAACACCAATATCAGAACTGATCTCCTTGGATGATATTCTTCATCTTTTAAGTCAGCCAACGGTTTATGTGATTTAAATGGACAAATGTCCCTTGAGCTGCTGAGGTTTGGGTTTTTGGTTTTTTTTTTGGTTTTTTTTAACTGTCAGCTAAAGACAGAAATCCCAAAATGGCAATTCTTTTTGCATTTTTACCATTAAAAATGTTCATAACCTATACTAAGTGATAGAAAGTGGAGAAGTATTTCACCCTCTTACCTGACCTAACATTTCACTTACTCAGGAGTAATATTTTTTTGCTGCACTTTTCTCAGAGAGTCAGCTCTGATAAATTCTGAAGCTGCAATTCTTTATGCTCAGGTGTAACTACATACACTAGTCTTTCCTTATTTAAGGACCTAGGCACTACTCAGCACTTATGCAAACCATGTAACTCCACACACAATAGACAAGCTAAATATAAGGTACATAAAAGTAACTGAGAGTACAATGTCACATAGCTGCCTAGTGAAAAAATTCTCAGAAATAGATAATTGAATTCAAATGTATGTTTTTCTTCCAAATTTTTGAAGAATATCAGTCTTTCTTTGATGGTCCCCATGCCAGAAACCTGACCAGAGACATTGAGTTCCCACCCACTTATACCTGCACTACTTGAGGTGAACCTCTCATCTCAGAAACTGCTTTTTAAAACAGAATTTAAAGTTATATCTTTTAAAAAGTATCTCTGGTACATCTTGTTTTCTATTGTTTTCAGTCTACAGAGAACGTTTGAAAGAGCAGGGCAAGAGTTCATCTTTGTAGTGCTGGGTGATCCAAAATAGCAAGTACCTTGGTCATGGAGCTCAGTGGTCAGGGCTCAGTGCTGCAGACTGGCACACAGCTGGGTCTGTGCTCCATTCCACTGTGTAAGATACTTCCTAAATTAATGCCTTTCCCTCTTGGGAGGCTGTAGCTAATAAATAATTTATTTACCCTGCAATCACTTTAAAGACATGTCTCTTTCTATATGAGTGCCACTAGCATAAAGATGTAGATGAATGAATACATATTCCTTTTCATGTCATCTGCAATGCTAAAGAGGTCTGACTTTGGGATGGTGAACAAGTTGGTACTTTTATAGGGGAAGAACTCCTTTTGCCCATATGCTTTGATACATTTAATGTCTCAGTAACACAAGAGAAATAATGCGTCCATTCTGTTTGAAAGAAAATATGACTTATTAAGAAATCCTACCCTGAGATAGGATCTCTGTACAACAGATCAGATAGGATCTCCTACGACATCTGTAATAATTAATTATCCCAACTTCAGGCTTTTAGGAGTGCCTTAGGAGTTTGTAGGTGGAAAGACTACTGCCAGAAAATAACCCAAATAGTAATGAGTAGGCTAACTCAGACTGTCAGATATTGGCAGGCTATAAGTAATTTTCCTGGCTAGACAGGAGGCTGACTGACTTTCCATATGGTAGCAACAAACTGCCTTTAGAGATTTGCAAGAGCAGCTGTAACAACTGTCTGATGAACGGCATCACAGAGAGGCCTTATCTGAAGAAAGGGATTTACAGGAGGATGCAATTTACAGTTTATCAAGGATTGCTCTCTTATTTTGACATTTTTGCTTTTTAGAAGCTATTCTATTACCAAATGTAATTATTTCCAATGACAAATAAACTGAATAAAATGACGGGAAATACCATACAATGTATTTAATTGTGGCACTGATCAAAATGGTCTTGTTTGAATTAAGCAGTAAACAAAGAAGTGCAATATCACCTGACTCTAAATATGGTAAAACAGTAAAACGTGCTAATCATAAAAATAGCCTTTAGAAATATACATTTGTATACAGTGTTTTCCACACCTGTTAAATACGTCCTTCATATTATTATGATACAGTACATTGGCCTTTAAGACATCAAAATTAAAAAAATAATACCAATAATTAGCCAGAGAAAACCACATTTACAATCTAAACCATAAAAATCTGACAATTGTACAGCTTAGAACATATAAGAAATGGAGTTTCTAATATTTGAACAATAATGTCCATTTTAATAAGTAAATTGAGTTTCATACAAATTGAATCAAAGGTGTTGTCAGCCAGTAAGAAACTGCAGTTCACAATTTTCTGTGGGGAAGTCAGAGTTTCTCTTCTCAGCCTTCATGGGGTTCAAACATGACATCTCATCACTTGATCTGTAGAAACTGAGAAATGAAATGTTGGCTTTAGTATGAAAGCATAGAATTTCTTCAGGAGAACCTCAAAAAGAGACCAAGACAGCTGGGCAAAAGAGCCAAGAAGATTACGACTTGACTTTTTCACAAGTCAACCAAATATCAATGTCTATAATGCTTTCCCACCTTAAACTATTGAAGGTAAGAAGAAGAACAGTGTTCCTGCAGTGGTGGTCAATCAGGACTGTGCAACAGTCTTGACCGTGCGGCCCAAAATAATAGCAGCAAATCAACCGATAGCTGTTGAAGCTGAAGTATACCTCCCCTCCATAATGCTATGCAAACAACTGCTGAATAATTTCTATTTTAGCAGCAGGAAATGGAATAATGTGTCTTGGCTGCTTTGCAATGAAATGCTTTATTTGCATAATAGCATTCAATCTAAATACATTGCATGTAGAATTCTTTGCTTCAGTCCCATCACACTATTTATATACCTTACTCCATTTCCATTGGCTGTGTGCTTTCAGCAATGCCTATAGTTACCAGATTGATGGATTTTTCCTCAGTTGTTTCCCTTTTACTGTTGACTATTTTGCTATTGTTTTTGTGTACCTGCAATAGGATATAACTGTATATCCTTTGGTTTATTTTGTTGCTTTATCAGCCACACGGTAAAAACGCAAACATCCAGTGTTAGCCAACACTTTTGAGGTTCATTCTTCCAGCAGAGGCTGGAGGCACGTTGCATCTAAATGTCTGAGTCCTGCTATGTGACCCATTAAGGCTACCAGCTTCAAGTAGGCATTGAGTGATGCTGCAGGGGAGCATGAGGTATACCAGCTCCACCTACCACAGAGAAACTGACAACACTTTCCTAATCGCATCTGTTTGGAAAACCGACAGTAGAAAATGTTAACAGAAGTAGATGGTTTCTTTTTTTAATGTGAAATTTTCAACCCAAGGTTTTTTTTAAAATTTTGACAGGAAAAATATCTTTCAGCCAGTCTTTTCTGCACTCGTTTTTGGGGGAGGTGGAGTCTATCTTCTTTTATAACTGGAAAAGGAAACAGCTGACAAAACCTGGTGCGCTTCTGATCAAAGCTGAAAAATTTCCAGATGTTCTTTTCAGCCAATTTCCACCTCCTTCAATGAACAGAAATAAAAAAGAAAAAAAATAAATCTGTTAAAATTTTCATTTACTGAAAACCTTGTTTTCCAGAAACTTCCAAGTGGCTGCAGGACTGGGCTCCTGACCTTTGAAGATGTCAGGTATCAGATTTCCCCCTCATCGCAAAGAGACCACCAGGTTGTGGTGGTCTCTGGTTGTGGTCTTCACAGGTAACCAGGAGTAGGGAGAAAAGCTCATGTGAGAGATCCCAGAACTTTCTTCTTTCAGTTAAATCATCCTGAAACTATTATTCTCTACTTGCACAGAGAAGAATCTTCATCTCTCCTTTTTTAGGTCTGATCCCTACAGAGACTAGCTATAATAAAAAAACCCCTGTAAATACTTGCCTTAAGTCTGAGAGAGGCTTAGTGGTTTTTAACTGGCTATTCATCTTAGAAGAACCAAAAAAAAAAATCCCTCTGTACATCCCATTAGCTCCAAAGAGAGTTCCTCTTTTCTAGCCTTTTTTTCAACTATGCTTTGCCGTTCCATTATGCCATTATAAAAAGCAATAATTATGAAAGCAATAAGAGGGAGATTTCAAGTTATTTATTGAAGCTTTTTTCCCTTACCATAAACCTTTCAAGCATTTACCTGTCACCAGCACTAAAGAGCTTCATTAGGTTACTATTGTGAAACATTAACACTGCTAACCATCTGGATCCAAGTCATCAATGCAGCTTTGCTGTTGGTTAGAAACAGCGATAAAAATTTAGCAACCCCACCAGTCCAAAATATTCCCACGTTTTTCCTTCAGTACATGGACTTCTTACTTCCCCCTCACTACACATAATGGTAAAATCTGACAGGGAACATCAAAATCTGAGAGAGCCAAGCTTTTATTTTCCCTGGAATTACAGGAATCCAGGGCTATGATTAATCTAGAGTAATTCAATGCTAATTTCATTCTATTTCTTTCTTCTGAATAGTGTGCGTTTATCATCTGCCTTTATGGCAGTGCTGATGATGTTAAAAAACCCTCATGATGACTAGTGGGTTTTTTTTAAATTTTTTTATTTCTTTCCCCTTACATATATAAAAACATCTCCTGACACAGCAAGGATGAACTGAATTACATTTAAGTCAGCAATAAGGCTTTCATTTGATATAGATCTAACAGAAAACCGCTTTAGAAAGTGTGATTTGAACATAATGCATTTTAAGAATTGAATAACTCAGCTGAGCATATAGACTTTGCATCCGTAGACAATATCAAAGAAACTCTGTATACTGTCCTAATTGCCATCATAATCTCTGAAAAAAAGATGGAGAGAGTTTGTGGAATATTTATTGGTTTATTTTTCTCCTGAAATTATTTCTGTTGCTTTTTTCACTATCTGGATGGCTTTTTGAGCATGAGCTATTGGAAACACTCTTAGGCATAACACTGTATTTCAGTCTTCCAAAAATGCTGTTGCTACTGTTATTGTAGTTCTAGTATAATCCTTCTGGCATTTTTGCCAAATTCAAATTCTACTAGTTTAAATTAATTTTGACTATACACTATTACATTGTATATAACATTGGAAAGCCAACATTAAATATTAAAAATCCTTCCTAATTGAAAGTGCAGTACTACTTTATGGACCCTACACTATAATAATTACAAACGATGGAGTAAATCAGATACAAGTCAGTAAAAATGTAGAGTTTTCCATGTTGCTTTTTAGAAGTTTAATTATTTTATAACTTACCTCCTCTCAAAGCCTAGCCAATTTCTATCTTTACATCTGTAGATTATTCAGAATGCTCTACAATGTAAAGAAAATTTTGTTGTAGGAGAGCCTGGCCATCAGATCATCTGCCAGGGAACCAGTTCCTCCAAGATCTGTTCTTTGTAGTCGTGAGGCATGACAGAGTATGAATAGCTTGCACTCTGTGTTGATCCTAAAACCTTTTATGAGAAGAAAAGTTCCAATACATTGTAGAGACCTGCAGGTACTATCCTTCTAGAACAGGATTTGCCATCCCTGTTTCCCAGCCCTACCTAAGGACCTGAGAGCTGTAATGGTGACCCTTCTGTGGTAGGAGAACTACTGACTTTTCTAAACTCGTTTAGATGGGTTTTATTTGTCTGCAGGAGATGAGTTTTGTTCTCTGCTAGCTGGATCCAAACAGAGCTCATCCTCTTTCCTGCTCTGAATTATTTGTATTTCCTTACAGTTCTATAAAAGGAAAAAGAACAGAGATATGTTCCTTCATCCCAATAATTACCTAGTTTCCTTCTCACAGGGTTCATGGGAAGAGCATTCTGGACTTTACCATGCTTATCTTCCAGACCTAAATGTACAGGAATAATTTTACTATATGAGAGTGTAAAATCAGCATGTGTTTTTGGGAAGGAGTTTTAGGAATCTGCTATGACTAAATGACACAAAAGTTGTACATGATTAACATCTTACCTTGTAGTATATTAAGAAAATGTTTTTAAAGAGTCACAGAGAATATAGTTGTTACAGGCTTTACCATATGGTTTACCCCACAGTAATTATAAGCAGTAAGAGTATCTAAAGTATAGGAAAGACATTCATCTGACAAAATGCATCCATTCTTAAAAAATTCTTTGCTCTGAATGGCTTTTATGACGACATTAATCTTAGAAACTCTCAGAAAATGCAGCTAAAAAGAGGATGGATGAATGATGGTTCTCATATACACGTGAACTTGAAACCTGAAGCCTCAAGTATTGTTCCTCTTACTCTCCTGTTTCTTTTCCCTTGCCAGACAAACCCATTCTCAGGACTGGAATTCTCAGTTTAATGACTAATATGGAGGCGTATAAATAATGGAGGCATCTGAAGCTACTGCTGACCACTGCTTGGTAAAATTGCACATTTGCATCTCTTGCAGGCTCCTCTTGAGTAGGAGACTTGATGCTTGACACCTTTCTAGGTTTCTGCTGCTGTCTGACTATGCTTTGACTGTAGGTTATGTGACTGCCATACATCACTTTCTGCAAAACAATAGCAAGCCCCATTTAAATGCAGTAGGTGCACTGTCCTTTCACTCCCAACACTGGCCCTCATACTTGTGCTACCTCAAACTGCAATTGTATCACAACTGCTATCATTACATATGATTTTCACTCCTAATACTGTTATCTGTACAACTGAGAATTTTGAATAATGGTCTACAGATGCTGCTCTTATATCCTTGAGGATAGCATACTCTGTTTCACCTCTAATAATTTCTTTTGATTATGAAATGCACTTTCTGGACAGCCAAAGAGATGAAAAATGTAATCTGTCTGCAGAGCAGGCATTTAAAAAAAAGCAAAACAAACACAACAAAATAGCCAGAACTTAGTTAGACATTATTGGTCTAGATAATAAATGAGAAAAATAATAATGCAATACAGAAAGTAGTAATGCAAATTGCCATTCTGTTTATTTGCTATGTCTTACTCAAGATATGCTATGTCTAACTCAATCCTTCTTTTCTCTTAAGCAGGCACTCACACTGAGTGCAAAAAAACATAATTTATATTTTTGAGGTAGCATGGGGACATGCACCTTTGTTGGCTTTTACATAGCATTCTTCATCATCAGTGGAAAACCACAAGGAACAAGCAGAGCTTACAAAGGAACACTGAATTTGTATTAGCTATCACATTGACTTCACAGCTGTGCTCCTTTGAGGTACACTTTGCACTTTGTCCCTTGATTTAAAGCACCAAATCTCTAATTCAGTAACAGTCATATAGGTAGTTTAGTTTAATGTCCCCATGTGAAATGTAAATGCTCAGTTCAGGAGGTGTGAGCAGGGGAATGTGAATGTGTATCACACTTTTGCTGCTGTAAGTTGTAACCCTTGTAAAACATGAAAAACAAAATGATGGCACTAATGCAAAATTTTTTATAATGAACTAATGATAAAATATTCACTTCATTTAACAAATAGAAGGATTGTACAGTTAGATAAATATTAATAAAGGATAATTGAAAGAACCAGTTGCGCCTTCTTTAAACCTTTCTTCAAATGATGAAACCTAATCATTATGTTTTGGACTCTGCCAATCATACTTTAATTGCTAAAAACATTACAGAATTGTTTTTCTGTTCAGTGAACAGCTTAATTGCTTTGAAGTGTTAGTACTTATGTGAGTACATGTGAGAATTATTGTTTTAGTCATCAGTAAAAACAAACTTCGATCTTCTTTGTATTAAAATGCTCTCTTTCCCTTGTTTGTCCAATAAAAATCAGGAGGAAGAAAAAGATAGCCCTATCAGATACTGATTTTTTCCCCTAGACCAACATATCTTTTCTTTCTCAGAGTCCAGGCAGAATTGTGATAAATGCTTTTGGGTGTAGTGGTGGAGACAGGATCCAACATTTGGAGAGTGCTAGCAAGGACACTCTGCAGTTGAGATGATGGTCAGGTGTGAGACTGAAGGAATGACTTTGGGAATAGAGTCACCATGGTCATTTGAGAGCTTTGAGTGGGGCCATGAAGGAAAGAAGTGGATCTATCCACTTTAATTTAGACTGTGTGTTTTTCTCCTGCTAGACAGCTTTTGCAGCAAAACCTTCCTCTCCAAGGTCCTTTGCAGCAGTAGGAGAAGACTTTAGGGACCAGTAGCACAGTTTCTGGTGACAGTGGGAGGGATCTCTAGCTGGAGGCAGTGGGCCCTCTGCAGAGTGTGGGGTGGGCCAGGATCTCCAAGCAGATATGGAAGAAGCAGGATGGTGGGAAGGTGATGCTTTTGCAGAAATCCCTGCCCTGAAGTCTTTACCAGAATGCACCCACAGGGCCATCCCATGGCGAAACTGTGTTCCCAACAAACTCCCTTTCCTGTTCTCTCTTGGTTGATAATCCAAATGCAGTAAGGTTTCCCTGATGCTGTCCACAGAGTTTCCTCAGCCCATACCAATGTGCATTGAGGGATGCCCAGCACCTTCTTGGGATCCACTGCCAAATAAACCAGAGAAAAAAAATATTCCACCTTCATTTATCCCGGCATATGAGTGGATATTTACAGCAAATTCACGTGGGTATGGATCTCATTGGAGATCTCTGGGTGTTTTCTTCTTCTTGGGATGGTGTCTGCTCCATGAGAAGCAAGTCCAACTGAGTCCCATCACGATTCACAGTAAGTACTGTACTTTGCCATCCTGAATTCTACAGAGAACATGCTTTTAAGTTACAAGGTGGTGTAAAAAAACTGTAGACTAAAATTCCTACTGAATTAATCTCTGCTTAATGTGAGGAGTAGGAATTCTCTAGTGTGAGGTGGTGGTCCAGTTAGTATTACCACTCAAGGCAAAAGTTTCTGTTCTACTAATGCCAAGGGTGCAGATTTGAATACACAGTTTAATGCGTAAAGGAACTACTAAAACTTGTACCCTGAAGCCATTTAATATGTCTACATTTTAAGAAGTGTGTTTTTAAATTAAAAGTTGGAGCTTTCAAGCATTGCCTTAAAGTAATTATGCAGAAAACACCTCATAAACTTTCTCACTATTGCCAAATTAAAATTTTGATAGGTATCAAAAACCAAAGGGTGCCCATTCCGGGCAAAATAATTGTAGGCAATGATGTACTGAGATGAGGAGTGTTCTGTCTAATCGGTTGGAGATTTTTCAGGTACTTGGAGGTGGAAGTTTTACTCAACTGACCAACCAGGTGGAGTGACATAAAAGAAAGATAAAAAAATAGAAAAGAAATGGGAAGGAGAAAGTGCTGGAAGAAGATTTTGGAAGCATTTAGCATGAGACAGAGATACTGGGAAAGCCCAGAGTAAACCATAGAAAGCAGGAGTGGAATGAGACAAACATGCAAAACTAATGTTTAAATGGCAACAGTATAATGAATTAAGACATCCCATTGCACTCTACATACAGGGTGTAGAGATATCTGCTTTAAACTGTCGTCTGTGTAAGTCTTGCTATGGGAATGTGATCCAGGTGGAAACAGCAATAAAAGATGGTTCAGTTCAAAACAGGTTTTTATTTGTATTTTCCTGCCTAATACTTATTTGAATGCACAGTAGTGCATAATATTTTGGTTTTATGAGGATTTCAAGAGACACTAATTTTAAAATAAAAGTTACAAACCAAAATGTTGGTCTTGGGGTCAAATCATGGTCTGCAAATGGTGCAGAATATCATAATAGCAGAGAAAGGATTATTATGACTCTGCAAAGAGGAAGCAGAGAAGAATTTAGCCTTTTCATTCTTTATTTGCTTGTTCTGGAAAAGACTTTGCTCATTTTGAAAGAATACAGAACTGTACTGTAATTTTAGAAATCAATAGTGACAACAATTTGGAAACTTCAGACACACATAGCAGCATGACAAGCTGGCTAAGTTGATGTTTGATTAACTTCCAAATCTTCATTTTGGCAGACTGAGCTTGTTTTATTCTCACTGATTGCTTTTTTTTTTTGTCGAAATGGCAATTGCAGTTCTATCACCTTCTAAATAACTTCCCTTTTCTGAGGTGTGTAAATGCCTATGTATGAATAAATTCAATCTGCCTTTCATGTTTTGATATCAATCATGCAGAAAATCTTCTTAGTAACACATTTATATTTTCTAAAAAAATTGAGACCTTTTGGAATAATTGGGTCACTAGCTGTAGTGGCTCTGCAATTTGTATTGAAAAGAATAAAAACATTTACAATTTCTGCCTTTTACTATGGAAAAATAATAATCTTTTGACTTTTCGATGTTTGAACTTCTTTACTTAAGTGAAGAATTTCAGCAGAATAATGTTTCCTTTCAGGGGTTTTCCATTCAGCATTTTTGATGCTCAAGGTTACTGATAAAGCCTGTGAAATGAGTGTTTTCTAGGGGAACTAAAGCTATTTATTTTCAAAGACTGACACACAAGGAAAAATGTGTGATGCATGACAATTGCTCAATTTAATGATTAAGCCAATAGACTCAAATCCATAGCACAGACCCAATGGCTGGCCTGAGTTTTTCCAGTGGATTTCTGTTGTCCCAGTGAATGCCTAGAAAACTCCAGTGTCCCCTTTCCCATCCACCACTTTCTGAACATACCTCATGCTGCTGCTTTCTATCTATACTAGGTTACTGTGTCAATGCTTGTCTGTCCTATACACAGATGGGGACTGTTGATTATAAATGATGGGTGAACAAAACCCAGTGCAGCACCTTCAACAAGTCACCCAAATCTTAGTGGAGTCAGCCAAAGTACAGGGAAGGAAAAGAAGGGCCACTCCACCAGAGTTAGTTAAAATTACATTGGCAAAAATATTCATGGATGGAAACTAAAATCAGTCTTCTTATTTAAATTATTGAGTAACTTCAATTAAT
The DNA here is from genome assembly GCA_024734555.1 of Trochalopteron elliotii. Classification (NCBI taxonomy): domain Eukaryota; kingdom Metazoa; phylum Chordata; class Aves; order Passeriformes; family Leiothrichidae; genus Trochalopteron; species Trochalopteron elliotii. Next base: position 4,494,467 of record JANPWX010000022.1, read on the forward strand.
TTCTGATGTTTCCTTTTCAGCCATAAGGTACAGCAAAAAGCTTGTGATATTTTTTAGAAGTCATCATCATCCTCACCTGAAAAGGGATCCAGGATTGCTTCTAAGTGGCAAGTGTTTGGCTGTCCTTGTTTCTGCACTTCACTCAGAGGTTGTCTATGCTTGTAAATTTTGGGCCAGCAAAATCTGTGGAGCTCATTCTGATCTACTTAGACTAAATAAAAATAATGGGGTTACTAATACTGAATGTTAAGGGCAACTATGTTAAATCTGGGAAGAGTTAGTCTCATTTAGGCAAGTATTTTGTTTACACGTCTAAGAGAATTTTTGGCCTGATCTGAGAACATTGTTTACCTCTGATTAAATTCACTGATTGGTGGGGTTTTTTTTGTTGTTGGGTTTTTTTGGTTTGTTTTTTTTTTTAATTGGGGGCAAAGCAGTTGTTTTTGATAGAACCTGAGCCATTAGAATTAAATATTTGCTGTCTCAAAATTATCAAGCACCATGACTATCTTATTAAATGATGACTAAGACTTCAGGCAGGCCAAGAGAGACGTCAGTGTGCAACAAAGAAAGTAAAACAGATTAATTGAAGAATATATTGCCTGTTGTTCCACAGACATTTTTCTTTACTGGAAAGTATATAATTTTTATAAGTTTAAATAATTGGGAATACTCCTTTCTTACATGCCAAAGAAAGGCACCTGTTGGTCTGACCTCAGAAAGAGGTGCTAATTCTACCTGCACATTCAGTCTTCTGAGACACATTGCCTACTACATGGGCTCAGTGTCAAAGCTGAGAATGGGAACCAAAATTCCTGATCCCACATACTTTGGTTAAAAATGAGCTAAACAGAAGAGAAACCCCATTATTTTCAAGCTCTTTTTCATCAAATCCGTAGGATTCTAATGTCTGTAAAGTAATTATATTATTTACATTACATTGTTTTAAAAGTTTTATGATTTTAAGTTTTGAGGATTTTATAACTGGGAATTAAATAATATAGACCAGGTTCAGAGGAATAGATCTGAATTCAATAAAATCAGTTTGCTTATTTGTCTTACAAATATACAATTACAGGCAGGAAAATCTAGTTGAAAGAGACACAAAATGCATGATAACATTGCCTGCATTTTCTGCAGGTTCTCATGTGATATGTGATACAGGATAGGATTTAAATAATAATTAGAAGAAACATTATGTAGTCAGTCATAAACCAGTAACCTGGTTAAAACACTGAACACCACTTAGGAAGTCTTCCTCTGATAAACTGACTGCCAGGAAAAATGGGGAGGAGGGGCAGGTGCAAGGTCCTTCCAATGACTCCTGTAACAGTGGGTGAACAGCAAACACATCGACTGTGCTACTGCGTATATTAAATATAACAAAAGGGCATGTCAGGAAGTTTCTTACAAGTTTTGATTTCATGGCATGCTTTTATTACTTTCTCCATTTTTTCAGTCACAGGTTATTAGATTTACTGCAGCTTTGGAAGGTGCAAGGAATTAGTATCTGTCGGGTATGGTGCCCCTAATGACTTTCTTAGGTTGCTCAAGTACAAACATCTAGCACTGATATTTATCAAGTGAACACAATCTTTTACCTATTCATTTGTCTTAGGAATGAAGAACATCATGTTCCCCTGACACTGAATGCAAGATTTCAATGAATGGTAAGCTCAAGAGAAAAGATAAAATTTTGCATGATCTTAGTGATTTTTAAAGTAAACTGAATAGGATTTCTGGCATAACATTGCTTCAGCCATTGCCATTAATTAGAAGTTCTGTCCTTTATTTTCTAAGTAGTATCTCTACAAGTGCACTCAGAAAGCTGCAAGTTGTCAGAATAGCTACTGATCTTTTTGACAAGCCTAATCAACCTAATTCGGCTGATAATAGAAGAGTCAGTCTTGTCTGCCGTGATGCTATGGATTGAAAAAACATGCATCTAAATGGACAATGAAAAATCTAGTTTAATTACAATGATAAATTAAGTACTATCAACACCATCACACAGTCACCTATTTGATTAATCTTGCTATTTGAAATATGCAAAACTGGGCTTAAGTTAGATGAAATTCATCAGACAGATTTTAGTTCTTTTTCCTGTAGATTTTATTTTACTTTTTGCTGAGTATTTTCGTTGTTGGATTCCGCACAAAAGAATTAAAGCAAAGAAAGTTTCAAAGTTTCATACAGATTGGCTATTAAATTAATTTCCCTTTAGGAATTTATAGGAGGTGTGTGGTGCATACAATCAACCCCTTAACCAAACTAGTGGTAATTTGGTTCAGACTCCCAAGGAGGTAAAGGCCTGAGCCATAGCCCAGACAGCCAAGAACTCCTCTAGCTGCAATCTGTTCTCTGACGACCCACAAAGGCAAAGAGTGGCACGGGGAGCATTGATGTGAGTGATCTTGGAACACTCATCATGCAATTAACACATGAACAGCAGGTAGCTTTGCAAAGTCTCATTTATCAAGGAACAAAGAAAGTTGTGGGTATAAGGAGTCTGGTGCATACCTTTCCAATTGCATGTAATTTGACTACAATCCAGCCACTTAATTAAATCTGGCAGTGTAACTGAGCCTTCTTTGAGCTCTTCCAGCTGAGCAGCCTGGCTGCTTGGTGGTGGTCCCCCCTTAAGCTGGGATGTCTCTCAAGATTACTTCTTTACACAGAGAGACCATTTACCAGTGGCAGGTGTTTGGGAAGGGACTGATATTATACAAAACTTTTTAGTATGGTAACTATGGTTTGTGCCTTGATAACTCTGATTTGTGCCTTGGTCGTCTTGAATCATTGTTCAAATGATTGTGCCATACAGTACTACAGTGAACCTTGCCGCTGAACCTTGGCTAAGTTACTCTTCCACAACATCATATTAGAACCACTTTTGCTAACACCTTTGATAGTGTACCTGTCAGCAACCTAAATCACCCATTTGTTGAAAAAAGGAAATGTTTTTGATGAGCTTTGGTCACAGCGCTAGTTGATTCCATTGATTTAAATTGTAATTGCATCAATTCCTACAAGAAATACAGCTATTGTGATATCACAATGGTTTTACTTTTGCATAATGAAAATCAGTGCAGCAAGAGGATTATCCTGAGTTTTATGTCTGTGGCAGTTTCTGGTATTAATATTTGAAACATTATTCTCTGTCAGATGTTGGAAACAAATTTGATAGACTGAAAACATGCAGTGTGGAGGTGGAGAAAAGCACAAGAGTAAGAAATCAAATACCCTTGAGAGGTAAATACAAGTGAAATATACTTAATAGAAAGGGAACTATAATTGTTGTTGAAATAACTGCTGTAAATCTTGTTACATTGTAACCAGAACTGGGCCTTTTATAGTCTCTCTATGTTTGGTTCTAAAATAATTTAATAAAAATGCCTCTTAGACATCCCATTAAAATTGACTCATTATTGTGGAACTCCCATCTAATAGTGCTTGTTTGGCTTCATTACTTTTAGCACAGCTACACCAGCATAAAAACAATGCTGTGATTGTGAATATATCCTTCAAATTCCAACCAAGCACTCACCAGTGTCTGATCTGAGTTATGACACCATAAATCTACTGTATTTGCATCACATACTCTACGAGGAAACAGTTTGCTGTACTGAATGCTCAACTACTGAGCCACTACCATGCTATTACTATTATAGTTATTTACTATGAAAAGTTGACAGTTTGATAGGAACTATTATTCTCAGGCAATGTAATGCAGGCATGAGTGCTTGTGTATAATTCATTACAGTTAATTATTTTGTTGGTATTTTATTAACCATTGGCTAATTTTTTTCCAGAAATCTATACTACTTCAGGCTTTCAGTGAAGTAACTTGTAGCTACCTGTTTTATTTACAAGGGGATTGCAATGACTTGATCAGTGCTTCCTCAGTGATCCATTAACATCCTTCAGAGAAGATACATGAAATGTCCTGGATCTGCACTGGGCTGTCCATGTCCTAAATCAACAGAATTATGGAACCACCAGGCACCTAATTCAGAAATGTTCTTCCTTCAATCTTTCAGCCAGGCTGCACAATATTAATGCTATTTCTAGTAAGAAGGGACCTGTTATAGAGGGACTGAGGACAAGCTGCTTCTCAAATATTGTAACGTGTTGGACTGTGTTGCAAAGGTCACTTTTCTGTTCTCCTCTGTGCAGCCACAGCAGTAAGAAAAGATTATTTGTTTTCCTTCCCACTACTTAAAATTTAAAGCCATTGCAGACACAGAAAACCTGCTTGATATCACTGGAGATTTGTGTTTGGGTAATTTGTGACCTGTTTGTGATTTGGGTGTGAACTTAATTTAGTAAAAATGAAGACCTTTCTTCGTGAGAGCCTGTTTTCCATAAAATGGGATGAGTGTTGCAACAGCGTGTTGCTTCCTTCGCAACACTGTTGAGGGACAGTTTAAATTAAAAGTCATGCGCGAAGAAAGAACACAGAAATTTCAAGTTCACAGCTACTAGAAACTGCTCAATGTTAGGAGTGGAATGAAAGCCTGAATTATGGGTCCAGTAAAATCTGGGAAAACCAACTACTTGTTTTTTTACCTAAAAGGAGCAAAGGAAATAGACCTGAAGTTTTCAACCCCTCTCACTATCTCTGATGGTCAGTTAAGTGATTCAGTTAAGTGTAGAGAGCAGTTTCCTTGGGAAAAAAGAAAACCCTGGAAAAATGCCTTGGGAAAGCTGTCCTCAGTACCATAAGCAAAAGGCTTATTGACATGCTCTCTATGCAAATTGTTACTAGAAAGTTCTTAATTCTCTGTGTTATCATACCTTGATTTTTGGTGCAACAATTTTAATATTCTTAATCGCCCATTGGACCCTTCCCTCAAACCACACCTTAACTTCCCACTCACACCAGGGTGCATAAGTACCCCTGTCTGACCCTAAACTCTGCCTTTGGCCTGGTGCCTTTTGCCCCTTGTTACTGCCTTGATCCAGTTCGCCCCAATACAGCGGACGCCTCATTGTTTGTTATTTTTGTATTATTAAATTTACTTTTTGGACAATGGATCAAAGCTGTCTCTCTCCATTTCAGTCACCATCGGGCCAGAGTCCCAAGGAAACTCAAAGGGGTCTGATAGTCTGGGCCAGATCCCAGGAAGTTTCAGTTAAGTGACATGAATTGTAAAGTAAGCTCAGGAGCTACATAATAAACCAGTGACAATTATATATATATAAAACTACAATATATGCATGGCCTTGTACAAATGGAAGTGAGAGGCCATGTGAGAGCATGTGGATGAAAGCTTATGGCACATTTCACTGAGCAAGTTGAAGCTAAATCTTTAACATATTCATACATAGATGGATCATGTTTCTGAGATCACCTTTTAAAGAACTCTTCAGTATAAAAATGCAGCAAAATTCTTTGGGAGTTTTTCTGAGGATATCCTTTAAGCTGGAATGTCTGGAACAGTAGAGACTTTTACTGACAGACACTTTTGGGCAAATAGTACAAAAGAGACTTTCTCAAGAGGTGACGTTTGATGACTGCAGCAGGTGCTTCAAGTGCATCATGTCTCAAATTGGAGTTCAGATGGGCTTGAAATCAACTTATTGCTCTGTAAAACCTTTTCACACTAGCTGAGCCATAATGACTGTGGGAATGTCTTTATTCATAGAAAATGACAGTGCAAGGTTGAACAACATCCTGGTCTAAATGGTGGATGAAGGAGGTGCACAGCTGTTGAGTATGATGTTGTTTTGTGTGTGCAGCCAGTCAGACAACTGAAGAGGCTGAAGGGTTCTTAAATCCATGCCTGACTTAACTCAGACTGCATCTTTCTTTACAGTTGATCTAGACTGAAAGCAGGCATGAGGACAGCTGCCATCACTCAGTTAATGTGCAGTAACCTCTTCCTTCAAACAGACTGTGTGAATTTAGAGAACTGATCCTACCACCTAAACCCATAACATATATTCTGCATAGTCACTTCCTCTGCAAGTTAGAATTAGAAATAAAGAAAGAAATACATTTTTGAGTCCTCTGCTGCAAAGGTGGAGACCCAGATATGGATTCAGAGGCTCTATTGTGGCAGCACCTGGACTCTGGCAGTGGGTATGACCTTGTTGAAGACCTCCCTTTATTGACAGCCTTAGGAAAACAGAATTCTGTTCAGCAAATCTGCAGCAGGTTTTGGCAAATGACCTGGCAGAAGATTTACAGATAAATCTGAAGAACTCACTAAAGGTTAAGATCTAAATTTAAGTAATCTTCCTCTTTCCCTCTATTAATATTTTTCATACTAGTGGACTCACAATTAAATTTTCCTGCTGAAATGACTTCAGGGCATTTGTTTTGCCCATTTAAATATTTTCTGTTTCCTCTTCTGGTCTTACTGGTGAAAAAAATATTTTCTTAATAATTTTCTTAAATTCTTTCAGCTCTATATTTGGAAAACATTATAGATTTCATTAAAAAAAACAAAAAACTTTTGGAGGATTTTTTTTTCATTCCAAGTCCAATGTTACTATTTTACACAAAATACTAACGTTTTTCTTACATGGAAAGTTTTTGTTACCGTTGGCACATTTAACATGTTTAATTCTTAAACTTTCTCTTTTTTTTTCCTCAAGAGATTTGTTACTAGCTCCATTTCAAAATTACATATTTATTTGTAGTCAGCTTTCTTTCCTAAATAACTTAGCTTTTATAAAACAGAATAACAACATCTGTTAGGACATGCTTTATAATTAGCTGATATGTCTACTTTACTTTTCAAAAGACAGAGGGCAATTTTAGATAAGAGGACACAGAACAGGTAGAAACAGACTGAATTCCCAAGTATTTCTACAGGGGCATTTGCTATATATTTGGTAGTTTTGTTACTGTCCTTCCCTTTACAGAGCTATCAATGATTGAAGTAGAAACTAAAGTTTATAGAAATTGGCCAGTATATTTACATAAATATATGTCAGTATAAAACAGTCTAAATTACAATATGCAACAAAACCTACCATCTTATCATAAGTACAGGCCAATATTGCTGACTGTTTGGGTAAAAACTATAGAGGAAAGATACATAATTCAATTTATAATTGCCTTTATGTGGAAAACACCCATACCCTGAGATTTCTTTGAAGCAATCCTTTGCTAAGCAATCCTTTATTCTATCCATTGCAATTTTGCATTCACTAATCTCCCTAGGCTTTGCAAAAGGAAGAAAGTGTTATTATCACATTGCAGCAGGCAGGAAAGCTAAGGTAAAGTAGCCTCTTCCAAAACTTGATGGAAATGGCAAGGGAAGAAAAAAAGGACAGTGATTTTACATCAGTGGCAGTCTTAGTTGTAAGTTTTAAAGTCTGCAGTATTGCCAGCTTCTGAGCTAGAGGGTCCCAGCCTTTGGGAGGGTGGAAGGCATGAGGCTGACTGGCCCACTGCCCTGACATTGCTCAAGGCTGCCCCTGTCTGAGATGATGCACAGAATTCCTCTTCCTTGGCCTTTCCTTGCTACCATCATGTTCGGATGGGGGGATGCGACCCATGCCAGGATGCAATGCAGAGGACACCACTCTCCACATGCAGTGAGCCACCTCCTCCCAGCACTCATGCCCTTAGTGATGACATGCAGAGAAACTGGGACTGATCCCCCACCATGCCTTAGATGTGTATGTCAGACCTCTGAGCTGCCTTTGGAGCCGTGTCTGCAATGCATTGCACTTCAACTAATTCCATAACGTGTAATTGTGGCTGTGCCAATTCCAGACTTTCACTGCTAATGAATTCTTCCTGTGCTGCTTACTTTATAGAGCCTCTCCTGCTGAGGCCTGTGATAGATAAAAAAAAATTTCTACTTTTTGTGTCTTATAGTGTGGATATATTCTAAGTATGTCAAATCCACAGGTGAAATGACAGCATTGAGCAATCAGAGTCTGATGCACTGTATGTTAACATCCCCACTTAGTTATCTGTAGTGGGGAGTCTGGTGCCTAATTAGTGCAAAACCCACCATTCTTGTTAAACTGTGGCCACCCTTATTGCTAAAATCACTTCAGCTGGTCAGGTATTAGCCATGGTAAGAGATTATATTTACAGATATTAATTAATCACAAAATTTCAACTCCCTACAAATTCAGAGTGATAGCTTCTTAGAGACATCCCTCTTATCTGAAGAGGAGAACCTGTCTCTAAGAAAAAAGGATAATGTCGTCTGTTCTACATTGCATGTAAAAAGATGAGGGAATTCAGGTTTTAGTAGCTTCTTCTGGAAATAATACTATTCAGGATATAGTAATTCAAGAGAGTCTTGGGCTGGCTAATGGGACACAAACCTCAAAATTACAAGTAGGTTTAAATTGCATTTGCAGCAAGCAATACAAACCACTGGTTATTCATGTGCCCCATTATTCCAGACTTGCTATTGATTCTGCTGGGTCCCTTACTTCTGCTGCTTCACTGAAAGATTTGTACTGTACATGCATGATTTAATATTTTTTAAATGCAAACAATGACAATGAGCAACGAAAGTTCTTTCAGCTCAAAGCAGAATAAGAAAACCAGGAAGGGAAGGAGAGTATTATAGCGGCTAAACTGCTGTAACTGTTCCATTCTTATTAGGAATGCATAGAAAGGTATAAATCTGACTTTCCAAATATTTTTAACATTGCTCCAGAAGAACTTAGGAGTTTAGCACCACGATGGGTTTTCATGAAAGGTGCAGCCTCAGGCTGAAAACCCAAACATTTCTTAGCCAAACATTTCTTAAGTAAAAATCCCTCCATCAAGAAAACCTGTATCTGCCAATACAACCTATGGAGTATACACATGGAAGATAGAGGCTTGGGACTGTGGAAAGCACGTGTTTAATAATGAAAAAAAAAAATCACCATTTTAGAATCTTATTTAATTTTGAAAAGCAGTAGCTAAAAAAAGGAAAAATAAAAATAACACACTACATTTTTACATATGTAAAATAATAAATGTAGACCAATTTAATCTACATTCTATTTCCTTTCAAAAATTACAAAATGTAGTAAAATATATTTTTCTTATTTATCCTCAGAGGTTCCTATGCTTAATTGGTATTACAGTGTATGAGGAGTATAGGTCAAGGCACTAGTTACAGAACATCACAGTGCTGCTGTGAGCTTATTTTGTTAATCCAGACTGTTGGTTCTCTGTGGTTACTTGTAGGAACCATATAGACAGACATGTCATGATTATTCCTTACCAGCTCATTGCTGCCATCCTCATCAAAATCCTCCTCTATCCCATCAGTCATATCTTCTCCATCCCCATCTGCATCTGGCCCTCCTTCAATTGGCTCTTCCGTAGAGTTATCTGCATTCTCTGATATGCATTCCTCTTGGATCAAATCAGCATTATCGTCCATTTGTTTCTTTTGGGCTTCTGTAAGGAAAACATACTCTATAGAGATTCAGTGACCTTTCCTGTTGGTGGCGAAGGAAAGTGCTCTGCGGAGGAAACCTAAACTTCTATCTTCAGAGGGACTAGCTTTGTAAAATTCTGTGTGATAGTGTCTACCAGGCAAATATGATTGAAAACTTTTCTTCCAAAAATTAATGCATAAATAAATCACAATATCAATATGGCCATCTACCCCATCTATGCCATGCAGTAGATGAAGACTTGATTTACCAATAGATCCAGCTTTTTGATTTTCTGTACTTGACTTTGGAATCCAATTGGCATAGTCACCAGATGTTTATTCATGTGCAGCCAATGAGAAGTACATAAATATCTATGCTCTGAGAAGCAGAAGGCTGTTAATAGGCAATAAATTAACAAGAATTCATGTGCATGAGAGTATCTTAACAGCCATACAGGTAACAAACAAATTCTTTTAGATAGGTAAGCATGTTTTTATAGAGTAAGGTATCCATTGCTCCTCATTGGCATAACATGCTGAAGTAACAAGAGAATGCTCCCCTCCAATCAACCAAATACTGGCCTCTTATATTTTTTTTGCAAAGCGGTGAAAAGAAAGACCATTTCCATGGAGGCCTGAAGAATCTGTTGTGGCTGACTTCATGAGGGTAGCTGCATTGTTGTGACTTGGTATTCTGAAACTCCTGGATATGCTGAGGAACTTCATCCAAACAGCAGAAATCCAGAGGAAGACTGATGGAAGAATGACAGAAGCAGACTGACTAGAAGAATGTTTGGAAGAATCAGAGTCTTATTCCTATGCATGTCAGGAAATTACATGAAAGCATTATGTACTCAAAGTGAATCAGGCCAGAGAATCGGTTGCATGCAGCTAGAAGAACAATGTCTTTTCAGTCTGAGGGTGATCATGACAGAATTTCTAGAACAAAACATTTCTTCCTTTGTAAGACTGACTGCTCTGTAACACTAGTAGTTCATTACCTATCTTGAGGGACAACCAATGAATCAAGTATTGCCTTGAAGCTCTATATTTTTGAAGCTCTATGAACACATTATTTTTTTACCATAAATTATTACTGGCTACACATACTATTCAAATCTGATTGCATTTTTCTGTTCCATAGTCTTAAACCAAGACATTTGTTTTACCTTTTGACTTTGCACATTTATTTCGCCACTTAAATTCATCTCTTTAGTCTTCACTCGTCTTTAGTCCCTCATTTTCAACTTTGCTTACTGAAGAAACAGAAAAATTAAGCTTTCCTCCCTCAGTCACCTAGTGTCTTCAGAAAGATTATTAGATTTAAAGAATACAAAGTCATCTTAGACATCTGCTTCAACAGTACTGTAGTCACAGGTGTTAGCAGAAGATTCAGACTATGGAGCTTCATCTTCTCTTGTTAAGGTGCTTCATACAATGCCATGCTAGTTATAAGTGATTGTGTTACTTTCCTTCTGCACAAGGAAATATTGATTGAATCACCCATGCCTTTTATGTCTGGCCCTACCACCACTTCCTGTCTCAAGCCACTTCTGAGATCACTCAGCTCTGGCAATGGCAACTGAATCAGTTTTGGTTAAGGCTTTTGAAAACAAGGTTGCTGAAGTTTTAGACAATACAATTATTGGGAAGCCTTCTAAGATACAGCTGCTAAAAAAATTACGTCGCTTACTTGCCTTAACGAGAACATAGACTGAGTTCCTCAGAGGAGGCTAAAATACTGTCTCAGTACCCATCTCCTTTGGGCTATTCTGAGAAGCTAAACTAAGTTTCTAATTTTCAGCCTAATAAGAGCCTAATCTCTAATATTACAGGAAGAATATTCTCTAACAAATTTTTTCACTTCAGAACATCTTATTCCTGGCTTCCCAGTTCAGATTTTCGCAAACAAAGGAGTTATTTCTACAGCTTTCCTATGTACAGGAAATCCTATTTTTGATAATCCCCACTATTGGAAAGGTTAAGGGTTGACAATAGAAACAGCCAGAACACCAGCTGTTACTCTAAGGAGAGTTTTCATGCAGCAGTAGAGCAGTAACCACGATATGCACTGAGCTTGTCCAGTCTGTAACATCACATTCCTCCAAATGTAACAACTTTTAGGATTAAAAATTAAACATTCTTCAGGAGAGCGAGTCAAACTTAAAAAACCAAAAGAGCAAGATGATGGCTTGATTTTTGCTTTATGTAAATGTGACACAGATCCTTGCTCTGATCCCAGTCTTAGTGAGGCCATACCTTCTGGCAGAGGAAAATAAGAAATAACATTGCCAAACCATAGAGAAGGAACAAAATCATCTCACCATCTCTCATCTGACACTCTAAATGAAATAGTTCAACTACTAATGTAGCTTACACAAATCTTTTTGGATCTGCAGACTAATCACAGCTGCATAACCGTCCTCATCAGCTCAGGAAACTTAAATGGGGTTCCATGCTTACTGGTATCTTTGAGATGTTTTTCTCCTCACACCCCGCAGTAGGAGGCAAAGAATACCAGAGATGAATTCTGCACCTGATGTTTTAAAACATCAATATTTTGAAGAAGTTTTTTAATATCTGAGGATATTCACTGCTTGTATTCAGAAGACATAAGACTATGACTCAATACGAATCAACATTTTCCTGTTTGACCTGATTTCTATTTAAATGAGATCACTACAGTGCTTTAGCAAAAGTGAAAATGGGATATCAAAGTACAACGATCTGCAGATTGTTTTGCATAGTAATGGATTTTTTATAAAAGATCCTCAAGGGGATGATGCACAGTAGGAGTATTTCAGTGCACAAGTGATTCAGTGGAATACCTTGCAATTACATCTTCACCAATTGTATCAACTTTTATCCAACTGCATAAAGAACAAAATAGAATCTAGTGAATACACATTGTGCACAATTCTCCTGAAAGTGATAATCACACCCTCTACTGATGGTTTACCTTAGACTTGAAAAAAGCCCTCAACTTTGTGAGATAAACTGCAACAGCTGGGGGACTGTCTGTCAACTTAGAAAATGTTTGTAAAGAAAAGATAGGGTATTTTTCAAAGAATTTGGGCTATGGGGGGGCGGGGTGTGAGTGGGAGGTGAGTTTAAAGTTACTTGGAAACAGGAGGGATCCAGATCTAAATTCCTGTTTTAACTGTGTCAGGTATGTAACCCTCAACCTCTAATTCCCAGTAATGTTTTATACAGTCTTGATGGAATTCTCTGTATGTGTCCTGATGGTTTTTTGCTTCATGTAGCTGACTACTGCCCAGACACTCAGGTAATTGTGGGTTTTAGGGCAGAATTTCTTTCACATATTTCACACGAAATTCATAAAAAGGTTTTATCACAGAATGGAGGGGTGAAAATAATAATTGAGTTTTTAATGAGATAAGGCTTCCATTTTCTTGCGACTCTTAGAAAAACCAACTCACTAGTATAAAGATCCTGTAAAAATGTATATGTGATCTATAAGGAAACAGGAAAGAAAATACCATAGACAGGCATAAGAACTGAGATTGTTTTTATATACATCATGGTGAAAATACAATCTTATAACTCTCAGGATGACTTTAAAGTGCTGCCTGGTGAGATTATTCATCTAACAAAATGAACACTGCAATGACTTGATTAAATTATAGTGTTGGATTTTTTCATTCCCAAGGTGTGCCTAAAACCAAAACTTTCTAAGCCAGAAAAAAGCTAAACTGGAAGTGTAACCACTTTCACAAAGAGGCCAGAGCTTCACTCAATAACTGAGATTGGAAAGTATCTCTGGAGTCTCCAATCCAAACCCTCTTCAAACCAGGGACAAACTCAAATTTTGGCCCAGGTCCATGGGTCTTGAGCCCAATGAGTTTTGAATGTTTCCAAGGATTGAGTCACTATTGTCTCTCTGGTCAACTCCCTATACTGCTTAGGCACATCTCTTTTCCTTATATCAAACAGATATTTTTTCCTTGCTTCAACTTGTGACTATTGCCTATTGCCCAGGCAAGAATTATTGATATACTATCTATACCATCTATTGATCTTTAATGTGCCTAGCACAAGCATCCCCATCGTCAAAAACTTCTAGCTTAACTCTGCTCAGTCATTTTTTTTAGTGATGTTTTGTTTCCAGAGCAACTAGAAAGATTGTCTTTTCCTACTACACCATAAAAAGCAATTCTTAAATGCATATTCTGATGATGAATTAAGTGCATATTAGATGATGAATATTCTATGAAAAATGTTAGTCTATCCTCCCAGTAGTTCTGCCTGAGAGTTAATTTGCCTTGCTTCAGGCCTCCATTGAGTACCAAAATTTCAGAAATCTTCCGTTCTCTTGGGTCTGCTTAATGAGGTTCTAATTTAATTCATTCACCAAAAATGGCTTTTACCTACCTGCTTCAGCTTTTTGCTGCTTTTCAATCTTTTCCAGTCTCCCTAGCAAGGAGTCAATTTTTGTTTTGATTTGAGTTAATTCTTTCTTGATTGTTTGCAACTCATCTGATTTCACTGTGGAAAGAGAGCAAAATGCAAAACATGAAATAAATTATATTTTTGGTAACATTCCCCCTCCACAAGCAAAACATGTTCTTTTTTTCTTTTCTGTATAGTAGAAATTCTACTCCATCATTTTTGTCAATATTTTCAGAGATTTAGCTTTTAAAATTAACATTGTTGTTTCAAAATTCTGAATCCTAGAAAATCACAGGATTCTAAACCTTAATGGCAAGAGTTCACATAATTTCAGGAAAAACACCTCAAAAACATCTTCATAAATCCAAGTAACTTTTACTTAAAAACAACCTATAGTGACAGAATAATTCAAATATGATAGACACATCACAGTCTTGCAATGTTATTTTGTTGGATTGCTTTGTAATAATACTGACAATAATAAAAAGATCTCTTACAATAGCAGTATGTGTTCCTCAGCGAGAGTGAATGGTGATATAAGTGCTGTGGCAGCCAGGAATGCAAGGCTTGAACATATTCTAGTCAAAAACTCATTGCAAGAGGTGTCATGTTTTGTTTCTTCAAAAGCTTTCAGTTCAGTTTCAGTTGGCAATTTCTTGTACTTTTTCCGGGTGTGGATAATATATGAAAATATTTCGTTTTATGATCACATCCAAGGAGACATGGAGGCATCACCTATAAATTATTAGCTGAAGTTTCCAAATCTTTTTAGCACTGCTTTACTCTTCATTTCTGTTCATTATTGTGCTCCCATTGTCTAACCCAAGAAAGAGTAACTGCTCTGGAGGTGTTTTGGCTTCAAAAGAAATAGCTCTGCAGCCCTCATAAATTACCTCATTATTTTGGCATTACCGGAACATGTGTTTTATACTCAGAAGGTGGTCCAGTCAAATTCACTTTCCCTGTTTGTGCTAGGATATCATGTGGAAAAGGTCAAGAGGAGAAAACGGCAACCCTGTGCTAGCATGGGAGAATAAAGCCATTTATAAAGGGCCAGAGAAGGCAACAGAGCTGTCACTCTTACAACTCTTCCAGGAAGAAATGGACCATCACCATGAGAGACTGGCAGTGGAAGAACTCTGAGGTGTGTTATTCCTCCACCATTGCTGTAGGAGGATGTGCTTTGACTTTGGTGTGTGTATGGGGACCATGGATACACACAACAGGAGGGTCCGTATTGAACCTGGGAAAAGGAATGTTCTGCTATGAAAAAGAACATGTCCCCCTTCTGTCAAAAGGGTCTTCTGGTTTCATCTTGCTACATCAGTCCTGTTTCTTGGTCCTTGGCCATGTCTGTTATCATGGTGCCTCAGGTAATTTGTATTGGGCAGTCAACCTGATGATGAAGTGTGAAGACAAGCTATTGCCTACTTCAGTGATAGCTGATGAATATGTGTTTGCTTCAAATTAGCCTTATTCGAAACTTGAAGCCTATTCACTGAGGTTGAAACCAAAGATTTTATCTTAGGCTTTGGCCCATGTGCATTATAGTATAACATGTCAGCTAAAGGCAGTAGGTTGCTATATTGTGGTAATGCACTTGTTTAATCATGCTCACATTGAGAAATTTCATTACCTCACAGTATAGGCTGAAACCTCTGATCTCACACTGGATGAACAGAAGGACTTAAAGAAAAAAGCATAAAACTAACCTTTGTGCTAGACTCTTACATGCTATACAGTATTTGATGGAATTATTTTGTGTGTTTATACAGTGAGGGTTTAAAATGTTCTTAGAGAAATAACAGGTAACTCCAATCCCACAGATCTGAAACAAAATGTTAGGATTCTGACAACTATATATTTAGAAGGTTACAGATTACCCAGGGGGAGTGGCTGGTCTGTGTTGGAGTAGCAAGGTAGCTCAGAATCCAGAGTGAAATGGTGTGAACTTCTCTGATGGGGAATGCTAAGTGTTGGCAGAAACCCACTATTGAAGCCTGTTGGCAACACATTCCATGCATCCAAGCTGTTGTGTCAGGGATGCTCCCTTGACTGGCAAACTGCAGGCTGGCCAAGCCCAAAAGGTCAGACTCAGGAGTGACACTGCAAGGACCTACGGTATTTGTCTCTAGTCTACTGAGCAAATCAGAAAATATTTGCAGATCTGAGTCTGACAAGGAAACAGGCACATGCATAGTGCTGCTGTTCAACTCAGGTCTGCTGCATAGGGGCCTTCCTTCCATGTGGTGTCTCTGGAAAAACTAGGCTGGGAAGAACATGGCGCCAGAAGGAACAAGGTAACAATGAGGATTCAAGGAACAAACCCCACTGGAAAAGAACGAGGGGGTCCTGGGCAACAGATGACTGAACTTGAGCCACTGTGTGCCCAGGTGTCCAAGAAGGCCAATGACATCCTGGCCTGTATCAGCAATAGTGCAGCCAGCAGGAGCAGGAGAGGTATTGTCCCTCTGTACTCGAAGCTGAAGAAAGACTGAGGTGCTGGAGAATGTCCAGAGAAGAGCAATGAAGGCAATGCAGCTGGTGAAAGGTCTAGGAGGTAATTCATATGAGGAGTGTTTGAGGGAGTTGGGGTTGTTTAGCCTGGAGAAAAGGAGGCTCAGGGGAGACCTTATCACTCTCTGATATCACTTAACACACTGAAATGAGGTTGTAGATGGGTGGGAGATATCTCCTTCTCCCAGATAGCTAGTGATAGGGCAAGAGGACATAGCCTCAAGCTGCACCTGAGGAGGTTCAGGTTGAATGTTAGAAGTAATTTCTTTATAGAAATGGTTGTTCAACATTGGAAATGACTGCCTAGGGAGTCATCATCCCTGGAGGTGTTCAAGAAACCGCTATCTGACATTTAGTGCTATGGTCTAGCTGACAAGATGGTGATCAGTTAAAGACTGAACTGGATGATCTGGAGTCTTTTCCAGTCAAAATGGTTCTATGATTCTGTGATCATAGAGTCATTTGCTTCAAGTTAGCACTTAAAGGACTGAAAGAAAAAAGAAAAAAATCTCCACCAGTCTGCACAAATTCCAAACTTTCACTCTGTTTCCAACATTGTGATGGTATAATTATTTGAATTGCTTATTGTTTTACCTTGCAGAGGATTGTACAAGTCTTCAAAATTATTCTCCTAGAGAAATTCCACTCTCAATTATAGTGTAGTGGGTATTTCTGTAGTAAGCAGCAACTACCAAAGACAAATTATGAAGGATCCTGATAAAAAATAAGTTAAGCATGAGCCAGATCTTTTCCTTGTCACAGGTTAACTACATTCACCAACTAAGCACCACACAGTTACTCACTTCCCTCCAACATCCAGAAGGATGGGGTGAAGAAAATAAGGAGCGTGAAAGTGTGAAAACTCATAGGTTGAGATAAGAACAGTTTATTAATTGAAATACAATATAAGGATGATGATAGTAATAATAGTAAGAGTAGTAATAATAGTAATAGTAGTAATAGTAGTAATAGTAGTAATAGTAGTAGTAGTAGTAGTAGTAGTAGTAGTAATAATAATAATAATAATAATAATAATAATAATAATAATAATAATAATAATAATAATAATAATAATAATGACAATAAAAAGGAAAACAGCAGAGAAAGAAATAAAGTCCAAGAAATGAAAGCAATGCAAGTGAAAACACCAACCATGGCCAACCTTCCCCTTAATTTATTGTTGAAGATGATACCATGGTCTGGAATATCCCTTTGGCCATCTGGGGTCACCTGTCCCAGGTGTGTCCCCTCTCAGTTCCTTGTGCACCCCCATCCTGCTCATTGGTGGTGTGGGGTGAAGCAAAGGAGGACTTGACTCTGTGTAAACTCAGCAGTAACTGAAACATCCCTGTCTCATCAACACTGTTTCCAGCACAAATTCACAACACAGCCCCCATAGGAGCTGCTGAGAAGAAGATTGACTCTGCTCCAGCCAAACCCAGCACACCACTCAGTGCAGGGCTTGTGAGACCACATCTGGAGTGCTGTGTCTACCTCTGGGCTCCCCAGAGGGAATGAACAGGGAATGAAGAAGACAAAGCCAGACTCTTCTCAGTATACCCCACTGACACACTAAAGACCTTTGGCATTAATTAAAGCATGTGAAATTTCATCTAAACACAATAATTTTATTTTTTCTTCCCATGGGTGTGGTCAGACGCAGTCCTGGGAAATTTGCTTTGAGGGCACTTGCACCAGAGGATCTCCAGAGGTCTCTTCCAAACTCAGCCATTCTGTGAGTTTGTGATAGCACTTGGCAAGAACTTCAGGCTTTTAAAGCAGTATTATGACAAAGATAAAATGTAAAGATTATAAATTCTGTGCTCCGGGTGTCCTGCTTAGAGTATATAAATTCGCCTTTAAAACATAATGTATTTTTCTTTTTAATTGATCTCAGGCAAGAAATAAAGCCTTTGGTAAACAACACCAGAGCTGCATGTATCCAAAATATCTGTTCATCTGCTTTTGAGCAGTAGAGTAGGAAAATAAAGTAACTTACTGTTTGAGAATTTTTTCCCAATTGACAGATGAATAAAGGACAGCAGATAACAGAAATGTACACATTGAAAGGGAGAATAATTACTAATGAAATTAGTAATGGCTAAATATCTTCAACAATTCTGATGCAAAAATGTAAATAAATGAGTGAAATTTGCTTATGACATGAAATTGAAAGATGTCTCCCACTCAGAGTAAACTGGAATGGAAGAAGAGATCAGGTGATTTTAAGGAACGTTGCATTAGAAAAAATGGTGAGATTTCACTGAAAAAACCCACTTAACAGCAGAAGTCCTACTCTTAGCACCAAGGCTCATCAGCAGAAGAAGACAGTGACAGAATTATCCTTATATTATCACTATTATCTATAGTGATAATATACTATCACTATATGCAACCATGAGAAGGAAAATGCAGTGCTAGGGTGTGTCATATGATGTATTGCTACAGATGGAGAAGTGTATTGTCTTTGTGTGAAGATCTGATGAGTACTGGTTGAATCACTGAATTCTAGCAGGTACAGGTGGAGAACAGCTCTGAAGATGACCATAAAAATGGAATGCCTTTAGTGTGACAGAAGCGTTTTTCTTCTTTGATGAAGACAAAAAAAGGTAAAAAAACCCAAACTTTTTTGCAAAGACAGTGTTGGAAGAAAAAAAGAATATGAACAAATGAGAAACAAACTAAGCTGGAAATGACAAGAAACAGAGGAAAACCAAGCCCTAAGTACTTTTAAGACGTATCTTAAAGGATTAGATGATGTTGTTACTTGCAAGGGTAAGAATTTTGATTCGGTGACCCTTTTTAGGCCTTTGTGGCCTTTTAGAATGCATCTTTCATTGACACATCTAACAGCAAAGGAGACAACCACATTCAGCGCATAATAGGAGGTATAAAATTAAGATCAATTGCATTTTTAAACATGGAAGTGCTACTGTTGAATTACAGCTATATTTGTGTAACAATTTTTTGCTGTAACTGCAAACTGATTCATCCACAAAGCATGATTCAGATTTCTTTGGGAAGAAATGTCATGTATTTTTATCTAAACCTTTCATGTTTAATTTAAAATATTTTATCATATTTTGCTACTTTAGATATCACTGAAAAATGGATCAGCTGATGATGCTAAATATACTCTATGAGTCAAAATTAATTAATTTAAAGACATAATTCAATACATATTTTAATGTCTTAAGTGTCTCACTCCTTAATTTCAAGCACACAGAATATAAAAGATTTGATTAATATTTTCCTCCTGATTTCAGACGTGTAAAAAGAAAGTGCACACTGTGAGAGCTTCAGTTTCTACTTTGTAATGAAAAGTGAGCTCTTCCTGGTTCTAAATAGCAATTTGAATGTACTGCTTCATACCATTAACATGAAGAACTACTGTGTGTGATTTACGCACCAACACGTTTAATTTTGTGAGTTACTTCTGGTAATTTGGAAATGCTGATTTATGTTTTTCTAGTCTTTGGAGTTAAAAAGAAAAAAAAATATTCATAATTGTTCCTGGAAAAATGATGGATTTAGGAAAAAAATCAAATTTTCCTGATGTATTTTACGTTTTGGAAGCAAACTTAAAACACATATTGCCACTTTTTGGTGAAACAATTTACTGTGCTGGCAGATAGTTTTGCAGACATGGTCATCAATGAGCAAGGCATTTTTGATACTATGTTTTTTGTAATATCTTTGCACAACAATAAACATCTGCTGTGGCAGTTTCAGGGTGACCTGAGGAGCAAGGCAGATGCAGCAGGTCAAGGGAAAGCTTCTCTTTTTTTAAATTATCTGACTCCAATACTTACATACAGTTGTACAGAGGTCAAGAGATTGGCTACACAGGTTGCCACCTCTTCGACCTGGATGGTGAACATCACCATCAATCACATTTTCTCCTCCCAGAGCAGAAAAATGTAAACAAAAGATAATTTCTAAAAATATACGTTGTTTTCTCGAAGGTGCGTGAGAGCAGCACTGCAAGATTTCAAACACTTGCAAGCAAGAAAACTGTGAGGGCAACAATCTGCCTTTGTGTCTCATGTTGCAATGCAACATGTAACCAAAAGTATGTTACCCCCAGTTGGGGCAGTGTTTCTTTATCTCTTCCACTCCTCATCAGTCTGGAGCAGGGAAGGAGGGGGTATCTTCTGCTAATAGGCCAGCTGTTAAAACCAGGTGGGGCAATCTTTTTATCTCTTCCACAACCCATCCTCCCTCCAGTGGCATATCTTCTGTTAGTGGGCCATTGAGGCTCACTGCATGACTGATAAAATTACATCATCCCACCTTGAGATGCTCCACCCAGCAGAAGCCAGGCATTCCTACCTGGATAAAATCTGAGATTCAGAACACCAGAACAGTCTGTTTCCACTGGATTTCCAGAGGAACACTGGACCCATCTCACCACCACTGGACCTTCAGAGGGAAACTACACCCTTCTACAGGATCATTGCCTCAACAGAACCACATCTGTCACTCCAGGAGGACTTGACTGGACTGCTACCAACACCCTGACCAACAGGGTGTCAGGTTGTATTCTGACTGTCAGAATTTTGTTTGTTTGCTTTTTTTGTACTACTACATTTTTATTTTAATTTTCCTAGTAAAGAACTCTTATTCCTATTCCTGTATCTTTGCATGACAGCCCCTTAATTTCAAAATTATAAGAATTCAGAGAGAGGGGGTTTACATCTTCAAGGGAGGCTCCTGCTTTCCTTAGCAGACACCTGTCTTTCCAAGCCAAGGTACTTGGGATTTCTGCTTTTCAGAAGTGAGTCCTTTTGATTCTGGTGGTTTCACTTAGGGGTCTCCTGTGTTCTGACCTTTAATATGACATGTATGTGTTCATTTTCTGGATCCAGTCTGAGTGTGAACAGTTATATCTATGATATTTCTACTTACATCTGAAAGGTCTGTTAGGGAAAGTGATCACATGAGAGTTTTGCTATATGGGGGTGAAATCTTCCAAGCATAGTCAATACCATTTCAACATTGTTAATTCTAAACTTGCAATTAAGGTGCTTTATTGTCTTACATTTCATTAAAACTCAAAATAGCTTCCTTCCCATGAACTGTTTCTCCTTATTGAAGAAATCCTTTATTTACCTAACAATAAGTTAATGCTAGAATCAACAATGCAGTACTTCAGGGGTTCATATTAGCAGTGTTGAATAAGGGGCTGCAAAATATTAAATTGCATCCTCCCACAATTTAATATAGCAACTTTTCCAAGAAAATGGCAAGGGAAGTTGCAAAACATACCTTCTCTATTTCCCAAATTGAAGTTGTAAGGTAATGGCTCAGCTATTTCTCTGATAAAGGTCTTACAAAAAGCTGATTGCATTCCTGTCCAATCAAAAAAAATCCTGCTTTTACATTTATGATGGGTTGACTGGAACTGACAGAAGGGGAAGTAATTCTATGGGAAAATTAGGTATGAAACAGTATACTGTGTGTCTGACTCCTTTTAAAGCTGTGCTGCATGCAGAAAGAATATTTTGGCCAATTTATTTAATCACAATAAAAAGTCTCTGCATTTTTTTCCAATTGTCATTACAATGAATTGAGGATAGAAACCTAACAAAGGTCAAAATGTCAGCCCACGTTTTCAGTGATGCATCTTGCAGCTCTCCCTTCAGCTAAAGAGTTGGATCCAAGGATGATCTTGTCACCTGGAGCTGTAAGCCTGACACTTCTAGAATTCAGATCATACCTGAATTCATTGAAGGATACCTCCGCTGGGGCATAACACTGTCTGTTTGGATCTGGACACTCCTGATTACATTTCCATTAAGTAATTTACAGTTTCTGCAATATTTGCCATAATTTGCAGGTAGTGTTTTGGAAATCTTATAGCAAGTGCCTACTTGGACTCGGGTTGAATCCCATAATCTATGCTACACATTATTTAAATTCCTGACATGGAATTACAAAGCATTGTTTGAAATGAAGAAGAAATAAAGCAAATTTTGCAGTAGTTCTAAGGAACAAATATCTGTATGTTAATGTAATATTCTCTGTCTCATTCATTACAATAGAATTTCAGATTTCTGGGTGAGAGATTTTCTTGACATCTGTTGGGATACAAACACTAACATTCTCAGCTCTCTAGAAGAATTTTATGATTACTCTTGGTCTGGACAATGAGAAAAATAAAAAAAGCCTTATCTGAAAATAAACTTTTTTTTCATGGCAAAGTGAGTGAAAAAAGCCCATTCTTATTAACACATACTTTAGGACAATTAGTAATTTGAATGCACGGATACTACTAAGTATTCATATAGATAAGAAACGGCAAATGATGAAATGAGATCTAACTAAAGCTTTGATTCACTGTGTGAAAACCCAAAGATCCAAGGACTGAAAAGAACTAACAAAGGAATTTAAGTTCTAAGTTTTCTAAAGTGAAGATCTTGAGCTGCATCCTTTCTTTTAAGATAATAGAAAAAAACATAATTTATTACTTAAAGTATTGAGGAAAGAGTTACTTCAAGGTGAGTATGAAAATGTCTAGACTCATATTCATCCTCTGGAAAACAAAGGAAGTGTTGCTACTCCCAGACATCCTCTTAGGGTTTGAGTGAGCTTCATAACATGACACCTAAATTTAGATGTCTTCCTGTGTGTTAGGCATCAAAGATCTTGTTAGTGGTAATGAACATCCAGCCCATTCATTCCCTGGAGACTTGGAAGTGATTTAATTGTACATGCAACAGAGCTTCTCTGTCAGAACATCATCCTTTCCAAGGAATATCCTGAGCTCCTTGTTCCTGAATGTATATTACCTTTAGCTGTGTTTACCACATGTCCGTTTTTTTCAGTCACATGCATTTACATGTTTAATACATGTTTTCCTTCAAGGTCTCTGATATCATCAGGTCATACAATAGTATCAAGAATGGATCCTAATGGGCTCATGAGATCTATCTTCTTTGATACTAGCATGTAGGATTTGAATATGCTATTCAAACAGAACATATGACTGGGTCCTGTTGATGCCATCATAAACTCCTCTGGCAGTAAGATGTACTGTTGATGGGTTCACTTATTTCACGGTAAGACAGCATGATTTTTTGTTGGCCACTCTAGTACTTCAAAAGACTTACTGAAGTTCCTTCATTCTTTCTAATATCTGATCCCTACCTGATCTTTCTCTTCCTCTTCCAGTGACGCTTCCAAGGACAGTATCACTCCACATAAGGGGCAGGGGAAGACGGGTGGGTGCTGAAAGATGCACGAAGAGGAAGATGAAGTTCTCAGGACATTCTAGGGAGTGGGGAGCTTGGTGAGCTTGGAGGAGGGAATGCCTATTGTTCATCAGCTTTTCTACGGCCAACTCACTAAAGAAGGGTTAAATAAGCCCAAGTTGCCAACCCTGTTTTGAGCTTCCTTTAAAACAGAAAAAGACACTTGGCCTCTTTATACACTCAAGGAATCTGGTAAAAAAAAGTACACATAAACCCAACCTTCCCTGCCCCCCCCCAGTCCACCCCCATCAGCTCACATACAACCCTCAAGTCTCCACAGAAATCAATGTGCCTCTGTCTGTCTATACCAAGATTATTACCTTCTTTTATTGCCAGCAGTTCATGAGATCTCATGGTGTATGAGCAGTCAGGTTGGAGGAGATTTTAAAAAAGTTTTTTCTGAGGCCAAGGGAGCAGGCCAAATATTGGAAGAATTTCCTTCAAAAATGTCATCAGTATGCTCCTTGACTTGCAGGAAAGGCCTGGAAGCTTTGGTAATCAAACCAGTTTTCCAAGCTAGAGATTTAGGGTAGGAAATGACTGCAATAAGGCTATATAGTGGAAGCTGTCTGTTTGCAGAAATTGCTAGGAGCATTGTTTCAATAATATTCAACTGATATAAGCAACTCACATTTGGATCCTGAGGAAGAAGCCCCACTCGAAGTGGATCGTGATGCTCCCTTCATGGAGAAAACCCCTTTGCCTCTTCGAGTTGTTGTCACAGCCACACGAGGACGTTTGAGTGGAATCACTGCGCGGGGCGGTGGGGGGACACGGCCATGGTAATCAAACAACCTAAAAAAGATTAAGTCAGCAGGACTCCATAAAACTCTCTGTGATTTCATGTCATGGAAGCTCTGTCAACTAAATTTGCATGTTATCTTTGAGAAAATTACCCTTTGAAAACTGTAATCACTTTATATCAAGTCAAATTAGATTTCAAGGACCTATGCACATTAAGTGCCTTATTCAGATTTCAGTCACACATTGGTGCACAGACCAGCTCAGATTTTTTGTGTGTCATTTAAATGAAGGATGTATTATGGGACTCTGCTGTTTGCTGTATAGAAAATCCATAACCTGCTTTCCACAGGTCCACACCATTTCATTGTTCACAGCCAACAGCAGTACATTTTGTTGTGACATTTCAGCTCCTTTATTACATGCATGGCTTCAATTCTAGTTTTCTATCTGCTGTTCTTAAAGATGTAAAAGTAAAGTGCAAAAGAGAACTTTCCTGAAGACAACCATCACCATAAAGAAATATTCTGCAGTTTGTGAAACAACAAGAGTCTTTGCATATGTTCTCTTTATTGAACAATGGATTGGTGTAGAAATACTGAAATACCCATGCATGCTTAATAAAAAAATATAGAATTGTTCAAACCAAAACCACTGAAGCAGGCAGATACTCAAACTTTTACCATTACAGTCAATAAAAGATACTCTATGACAAAAATGAACTTTTGTTCCCAAACAGAATAGCCTAATCCTAAAAATACAGTTATCAATAGCAGGTAATTCACCTGTGCAGATGGAAATAAAGGCAGTAGAAAGGGTAATCAAAGCTACAGATACATTTAAAACATAAAATATATGTGCACTGGATATGATAGGTCAGGAGAAGAAAGTTCAGAAAACGAAGATTACCAGTTCAAAGTCTGAAGTAGAGGGATAAGCAATATCCTCATAAAATATTCTCAAATTTACTTGCAACTTATAATTATGGAAATTTATATCTGCATGTTTAATTTTCACAGTTGTGAGTACTGTCACCCAGCTGGGCAGATAGATGCACATTTGAAAACAGACACACAAGGAACAGTAATTCACTCACCACAGCATCTAACAGTATGCTGAACAGAAGCAGTGTCAAACTTAAATCTTCTAACCCATTTTCTGGCAAGTACATAGCTAGTGCTTAAATCAAACCACACTTCTGTCTGTACTGTAATCCTACAGAAAGTAACCATCTCCCTCCTTTTCCATAGCTGTCTACAAAATGTGACACAGAGATCCTGTCACACTCTCTGACTGAAATCCATGACCTCAAATATTCCCACAAATGAGTAGCTTCTAGCCATTGTTAACATAACTAAAGAATTGTTAAGATGAACACTAAACCATTTTTTTCTACTTTTACCAAAAGTAGTGTTTATTGTCACTCATCATTTATCATATTAAATGATCTGCAGGTTGGTCCCAAACTCCTTTTTGATGTTACTTGGAAAAAAATATTTCTGAAGCACAAGAAGCTGTCATGCAAAAGTTCGTAATGTGATTATTAGCTCAAAGGTGAGGGTTTTTTAGCTTCCTATAGTTTGTGTTTAGATAATATGGTGAAATATGAAACTATGCTTCCTTATCTCAAAATATATAAAAGAATGGTTATCGAAATGACTGTTACCTACTCTTACTTTTGTTTGTGAAATTATGCAAGGCTTTTGGGCTTGGTATATGGTTTTATCACATAATTTTATCCAATAATATGCTTTCTTTTTTAAAAAAATACTTCCATTTATGGTTTTGAAGTACTATGCCTGTTTTTTTGTGCTTGTAATATGAGAAATGATAATGAGAAATGCTCAGTTCCAAAGCAATTCCTTGCCCCATGTCCTGGGGTGATTTTGTGATACTTGTATCCCCAATTGTCTGTTCTGTTTATGCTGGATATTAAGTTCTGTGCCTTTAGAATGGTTCCAAGAGTGAAGGGGGGAAAAGAAGCATGGAGTTTGTTTGCATAAACTGCACTTTCTCCTCCACATTCCCTCTCACAGACTATGTTGTCTGCAGCATGGACAGCATTGGGAGAGCACTCTTTTGCTTTTAGTTTTTGTAGCTAGCTGAGGCAGAGAAGTTCCCTGGACCATGGTTTTTCTGTTTCTTGGAACTGATTGCCTTGCTCAGGACCGAAAACCCAGAAGAGCATTGGGAGCTCACACCTGTGGCCCACTGGGGCCCAGGACATGACATTCCAGAACAAGAGGGACTGACAAGAGACTCAGTGAGCTGAGCTACACCCCACAACAAGGACTTTCTCAATTTGCCATCTCTTCAGAGCTACGAGAGGTTTTATTGTTTAATATTATTCATTTTCTTAATGCTTGTGAATACTTTGCTTGTTAAATAAACAGCTTTTTCCACTGCTCTCCAAGGAAATCTTTTCCTGAAACAGATGGGGGAGGGGCCACTTGAATTTTGCTTTCTAGAGGGACCCCATTTGGAGGTTTCCTCCCAAATTTGCCCTAAACAAGGACACCCCAGTAATCACTACTGTGCATAAAACTATGCCTTTTCTTTCAGTCACCCTTCTAAATTTATAGTTCTGATCTTGCCAATCTGTTTTCATATAGATTCCTGACACCCTTTTTTGACTCTGTCACTGATTTAGTCAAGATAAGAAAGACATATTCTCCCTTCAGGGAGGCTGGAAAGTTAATAATATTAATTGGTTGAAATATTAGAAAACAAGCTCTATGGTTTGGGATAAAACATAGAAATTCAGAATGTTCAGAAGTTCAAAAATTCAAAGAATCATGACTATATTTCTTAATTTATATTTCCCATAAATAGTTTGTATGAAAAATTCTCCATGGGATTTTCTTTTCCGTGACTACTATGCTGAGATTTTCATCTTTT
Source organism: Trochalopteron elliotii (assembly GCA_024734555.1). Classification (NCBI taxonomy): domain Eukaryota; kingdom Metazoa; phylum Chordata; class Aves; order Passeriformes; family Leiothrichidae; genus Trochalopteron; species Trochalopteron elliotii. Next base: position 4,521,642 of record JANPWX010000022.1, read on the forward strand.
CCTTCCATCAACTTGTATCTTAAAGACACTCTTCACCTAGTACAGTTTTTATTTTCAGAAGATCAGCATGTTCAGCCTTAGGAGGCCAGCCTCATACTCAGATTTTCTACTATAAAAGTTCTTCTGTCTTAATTCTGAAAGACTTCTGAATTAAAAAATTTATGCTCTTGAATAGATCTATGGGTACATTTTACTGTCAATGGTTTTCCATAACAACACAATTATCGAGACACCAAGTTCCACAGAAAAAATCCTTAACGTCCAATAAGTTGTTGGTTTTTATTTTTGTGAAAATGTTACCATTACAGTTAATCATTTCTACCCATAACATACAGAATTAAGGAACAAACGAGACATATAGCATTAATATTCATGTGGCATAGATGAGAAACACTATTCTGTTTAAAAACATACAGTTCCACAGATGAGATTCAGAGCTGTAACCTTGGAAAAAATAAATAAAAGCCTATGGAACTTAATTTTTTATAGGACATGTGCTACTTCTGCTGCAAAAGCTGGACTGAGCAGGATTAAACTGCTTTGATAGCTTTTTCTTCATATGTTTATATCTCACTATTTTTAGCTTTGTCCAAAGAGGGCATGGTGATTTACATGCAAAACCGAAACTAGTGGTTCAAATTACACCCACATCAGGAGAAATCAAACATGAAAATATTATTTCTACATTTTTCCTACACTGCTCCTAAGCAGAAAGGTATATAGCACATGTTAACTTCTGTGTAAACTTTCCCCCTGTCCATTGCTTTACATAAAAGAAATATCTGATTAGAACAGGTTGGTGGAACAATGCTTTGTTCCTCTCTGACTCACTTGTCCTGTGCCAAACCAAGCTGCTGTCATCCAAAGACAGAGCACTGCTGGATAACAAGTTGCTTATCTGTGATCATTCATGCTATTCCTGTGTTGTGGGGATTCTGCTGCATCTGAATAAATACATTTTCACAGTACTGAGAGAGGCTGCGTGTAACTACTCAAGGCAGAATCTCCAATTGCTCAGGCATCCAAATTCTTTTTGTCTTACAGGAACACACTGCTCAGGTTGCACTTTTGCTTCTCTCAAGGTTCTTCTGGACTTCTAAATGTTCTTGGAACTTTCTTGAGGAGACTTATCTTTTCGTACCCATGGATGAAAAGAAAAAGCCAGAAACATCATACTGAAGAATTTTGCGGCCACTATACATCGCAGTGAAAGTAAGCCTGGAAGAACTCTGGTTAACTACCATTAAACTGTACAGCACAGCAGATACCCCAAAAGCTCTTAGAGAAAGATAAAATCAAAAGACCCTTGGAAAGCATACATTTGGTGGTGGTCATCTTCTCTGACAGATATTAAAAATAGTGATCCAATACACAATAGAAATAATGCAATGAATAATAGATAAAATCAGAACTGGCCTGTTTAACCAAATGATGGGATCATATTATCAACAAACATTAGAAATCATGTAGGATGCACAAAAATATGGGCACACATACCGATTGTAGAAATCATCTCTGTAGTAATCATAATCAAAGACATAACCACTGTGGAAAAACACAGAAAAAAGAGAATGAACTGCTTTATAAGAAAATGCACACTGATTAAACTTCTGTGGTAATATTGGCTTACTCTCAAATTTATATCCTTTCTTCAAAGTCCTTCCACTTCTTTTGTACAATGTACAATGTACATTATGTTTGTCAATGCTGTTGTTGGCTATCACTGTATATTTGGAAACGTGAAGTCTGGGGCATGCAGAACTGTATAAACAGTTGACAGCACATACAGAAAGGATTTAACACAGTGAGACAGCTCTGTAATTAGAGGATCATTTTAGTGAAATTCTCCGAGTGATCAAATGAAGTTAGCATTCCAAAACTGACACTCTCTTCTTTTTTGGTCTAACATAGCATCATCATTGGAGTAGAAAGACAGTTAAACACATGAAAGTGTGGGAAATGAGTGAGAAGGTGAGCTAAGACAGTTACTTTGATTTAGAGAAACATGAAAACGATTGGACTTCTTGTTGGTCCTTGAGTCCACCAAATTATTTTCATCAAAAAGAAAAAAAGTAAAAAGTAAAAAAAAAAAGCTAAATAGGTGTTACAGGTGTTACAGGGATGCATTTCCTCTCAGGTTCCTCTCAGGTTCCTTCCTCTCAGGAAGGAATATACATACCAATCTGGGAAAAGACAGGCACCATCAAGGGAAACAAACACAGGTGAAATTGTACAAGTCCATGAAAAAACTATTTTTGAGCTGTCAATAATAAGTCAATCCCAGATTGATCTTCCTGGCTTTGCATTAGCAACTTTCTACTTTTGTGGTGAAGAAATATCAAAAAAGTCTTATCTATCTCATACAGCCCACCCCCCCCCAAATCAATGAACCATTGAGCCAATAAAGGCTCTGCATGGAAAAGTCACAAGGCCTAGTAACACATACTCTAAATTTTTCACTGTCCTGAGAAGGACAATTATGAATAGTGAGGGTAAGAAGCGTGAAGAAAGCATCACAAAAGAAGGAGAAGTTTTAAGTGAGAAAGGAAAAAGGTAGAAAAGAGAGAGGTAGAAAGGACAAAGCACGGAAGAAATCTTTCCTTGAAAATAAAAAGAGACTTTATAGAATGATAGCATGATATAAGTTGGAGAAGATGTTAAAGATCAGCTACATATTTAAGAAGCTTTTCTTCACAGGGAATGAGCTTGTGGATAATTTCTGCTCTTGAGCATTGAGCAAAATGGGGATTTTAGGGCATAATTTGAAGAATGTGTCAAGAATTCTACCAAAGCAGGTCAGGTCACAATTTCCATCTCTGCCACACCTCTTTCACATGCAAGTGTTCAATTGCAAATAACAGAATAAATTGTACTCTCTGCCTGCACAATATTGCAGTTGAAGATCATGAGAGCTGCAGATGACTGTGGCCTGTTTCATAATTTATTTGAGAAAAGAAATCCTAAGATGCATTTCATAGGAAACATTTACTAAATTAAACAACCCTGAGAGACTAGAACCCAGCAGCAGGTAAGTTGTGCTTGGAAGAGGATGCAAAATATCATTAAATAATAATAGACTGTGTATAGTGATCATGTTTCTGTACCTTAACTTAATGCAAAACTAGAAATTTTTTTTCTAAACTATATGTCAGCTCTTATTTTGTCTTTCACTCCAGTCTGCATGGAATTAAGAAAGAGCAGATATCAAAGCTATTATTTTATTTACAGCTATTCAGAGCTTCCTAGTGGTTTTATTTAGCTGAATGATTAATAGCTTCAATAAGCCCATACTTAATATTCAGTGTGTGTTTTTTTAAGCAGAAGATAACAGACAAATTGAAGAAAAAATATTAAATTTAAAAGCCCTGTCGCATGAAACCTTTTGCCTGGAGTTGACATTTATTTAATTTGCATAAAGATGGGACAAATTCACTTTTTCAAGGTTAAAGACCATGAAGCTGTTGAAGAATAATTCACTGGCACCAGTTATAGTAAGGCTGAAGGATGACTGTGTTTCTCTGTAGTAACTCAGCTCTGGCTCACAGGACAGAATAAGGACTGCTGGCCCCTCAATGGGTATGAAAATTTTAAGTTGAATGATGATGTTTCATCTTTACTAATATGTTGAAGAGATTATAGTGTGAAAGCAACCAGCACATGTCTCCATCTACAGCCATAATTGTTCCTACTTCTGCAAGTCAAGGGACAGCCATAAGATTTGGTCAGTGCTGCAGTATAACACCAAGCAGAAAATCAGCACAGATAATCACTGGCCCTGAGATCAAGGTGACTGCAAGGCTGTTAGCCTCTTGAGAGTTATTCCTTAGCAACCCAACAGCCTGTGTAATGGAGGCAGCAGGTAATCACTCACACGGTGTTGAATACCAAGTACTCAGCAGGTCAGAAGGCAGAGAAAGGTTTAAACGAGCCCGTGAACTGGTGGAGTCAGCAGTTTCCTAATGGCACTGTCAACAGGCAGACTACTTACCCACAAACATATGCCATCTCTACAATATTAACAATAGAACTGCATGCATGATGCTGATATTAATGGAGCAGACAGTAAAAGACAATGCTTTATGTGTCTCACAATGAGGCAAAGAAAACTCATCAAAAAAAATGCTTCTACTAAGCAAAAGTCATGGTTCCTTTTCCTAACTTAGTATCACCAAGACAATCTAGTACAAGCTGTCTTTTTTTTAGGTTTCACTTTACACTCTGCATATCTTTAAAACTGAGTATACCTGAAGAATAAACTATTCCCCCATGACCATGATTTTGGAGCTATGATGCTGTATGTATTCAAAGTTTCTGTGCATGTCAGCAGTTGCACACGTGCCAAGTGGGTAAAGTGAGAGTTATGCTTCTGCATCCCTGAAATAAACTTATGGGTGTTATTATGTCTTTATATATTTGATGTTGAAAACATATTAATACAGAAGTATAATATTTTTTCCATTCTCTATGCTATGCCCTCAAAAGTGTTTATAAACTAATGATCACATACTGTTTTAACTTAACTCCAAACATTAATGGTATAACTGACTTTTCTGGAGTTATTCTAGCTTTAGGAGAGTTAATGCAGAACAGAGAAGAAATACCTATTGTTATTTTCCTGTCAATAAGACTTTTGTCTTCCATGTAAATCAGCCTTAGCTAATATCACTTTTTCTTTCCACAGGTACAAAGATATATTTAAATTATAAATGTTGACAAACCAGGCATAATGTATGTTAATTTAATTGACAATGCTATTGCCATTTAGACTGTCAGTTGCTTCTCTGTTGTCAGGCCTGAATAAAAATATTAAATATAAAAGCAATATTCCTTCAATCAAACTCTTTTTGGAAAGCACATATCAACCTAATGGTTGAAACTAGTATTCCAGTTATTTGTGAAATCATTTCTCATGTCATGTGAAAAGAGTGTTAGAAATTGTTCCTGTTGAGTGCAAAAGAGAAACCATCTAAACTGATATGATGTTAAAAAGGAAGTTGGGGGGGTAACTGAGTGATTTAGAGAAGAAGCATTGAGAGATGGAAACTTTCCCTGCTAGAAAATCAATCAGATAGAAGTTACTTTCATAAGCTGTTGAAAAAACAGTGGAGATTTCAGGCCACTTTTCAGTGAATGGTTACCTACACTCCCAGAATGAATCAAACTGATGGGCTGAATCCCACCTTTACTTTAAAGAAAATTTGATTTTAGGTAAGGATAAGAATGGTGATAGAAGTGGAGGGACACTGTTGTTTTGCAGTTCAGACTGTATATTCTGCAGAGAAAGAGAACATTCTCCAGATGCCGCTTTTTTGCTGACAGACATACTGTGAAAAGGCAAATTTTTTCTATGATTGCTTCAACTAATAGATTAGACATTTACAGGAAAAAGAGGGGGCTGGAAGATGAAAAGTAATTGCCAAGAAGTATTTCACATTTCGTTTCCATAATATAGTTAGGAGAGCAAGTAGGTATAGTTAAAAAGAAGAGCTTAACAGCAAAATCCCCAACCACTTGTCTCAAAATGCCAAACAATTGAACATAAATTACTACTTGTATATTTCAATTAAGGAATGAATTGCATAGTCATTTTGTAACCATAAGTTAATAAAGATTTTTTGTGGGTTTTTTTTCCTAATTCTGCACATCTATTCAATTAATAAGAGCAAGATTTTTTTTTCCTGAGTGAGGAAAAAATAAGGGGTTAAGTTTCAAATAGTTCAGCATGGAATGTAATACTGTAAATGGATATTCTTTTCTGCAAAACTGAAAAAAATTTTTGCAATTCCAATCTGAAGAGGTACATTTTGTCCAAGGAGGACATGTGTACATAGAAAAGCTGACATACAGTACTCCATTTTCTAGTAAAGTATCTTTCTGCAGGCACTAGGCAGAATTTATTTGCAATATGATTAGGTTGTATTTTTTCTGTCTCTAGATATTTTCCTTCTCTAATCTCATCCTCTCTTCCAAGAAGTCTTATCCCAGTGAAATGTACTTTGCGAAAACTGTTGAATTTACTGTGCAACCTCAATTTTAGGCAAAACTTGGGCAAATATTCAAAGTTGCGTATACATAGTCAGGTAATTAAAACACTAAGACATTTTCCTGTAGATGATTAGGCAAAGCTTGTGAAGCAGACAAGAACAAAGACATTGAGATCAATATTCAGCTGGATCAGCTGGTTTCAGAGCTGTTTATAAAAGCAAGACAGACAACTGTGATGCAGGCAACACTAAACCTCAACAATTTTCTCTACAGCTAAGTATTAGAATTCATAATTTAAACTACTTACTGTGGCTGATGGCACAGCCTATGCTTAACAATGATGCTTATCCCGATGCTCTTTAGAAACAAAATAATGGCTTTTTAATATAAAGATACCTGTGTAAATCTACTTAATATCTCCCTGACCTTTCCCCTCCTGTTGCAAAACTATTTTTCTGTCATCTAAAGTAATGTCCAATTATGATTACACAATCAGCTGTATATCCTCTAGACCAGATCTAGGCTGACCACACTTTCCTTGCTTTCTGGAAAATATTCCTAATACTTCAGTGCTTTGGAAGACCTTGTGTTCATTCACTTTCCACATACACTGTGAAGAAAACAAGATTTCTTTTGTGTAAGGGAACAAAAAGTCACAAACCAAGGGAATTCCGAGAATATCAGTGGAAAGACCTTTTGACTTACAGAAGGATATCCAAGTGTCATCACTGCAAATAATGTCAGTGTAAATCCAGAATAAAGCTGCTGAAATCAAGGGATTTTTTTTTTTGTCTTATACATGTCTGGATATTTTTATTGAATTTATTCTCATAAATGAAAGGATTTTTGTCCCAGATGACTCACCTGAGTGTAGCATGTGGCAAAATGGTCTGGTGGCTTGTCATGACATTGGTATTGCAGTTTCCCTATACAGTGCTGGACTGTATGGAAAAGTTGCTGATTTCTTGTCATGCAGGTATGAGGTAAGTATGAATCATCTAGCTGAAAATTTTCTACACATATTTTCTAATTTACAAGAAGCATTGATCATACTGACTAAGAGACCTTTTTTTCCCTTAGGAAACCCTCATACTGGTTTCTTTTACCTACTTTTCTAATGTCTCAGCCATCTCAAGGACTGAGGTTTTGTGCCTGTCTCTTTTGAGTAATGTCTTTTGATTAGGATGGGATCTTTCTCATGTTTCCTAATTCAATTGTGATTCTAACTTCCGTAGCATGGAAGTCTTGATAGTCTCCTGCTTTATTCTGCCGGGCCTATTTCTTTATGGTTACCTCCAAATTCTAAGGGCATTTAACAATATGGGGTATTAATCATTAATCTCTCTCCGTCATGGATGATTTTTGAGGAGCATATTCAATGTAGAGTTCAATCAGGTTACATTTTTGGCTTCAGGTTTTACCTGATTTTCCCATGTCTAAGTCCTTTTAAAATACAAAAATCACATTTTTAAAATCACATGTTGTAGACTCTGTCAAAGATTTTGGTAGCAGAATTAATTGTAAACTGATGTTCCACTCTGGCTGCTGTATCTTAAGAAAAAAAAAGAGCCAACTCACTGTAAATTTGGGGAATTTAGTACGTATTTTATGTGATCTTCCCTTCAGCTTCTCCCTTACACTTGCTGAATATTATAGTACTTCTCCTGGTGACTCCCTCATATTGCTATTTAAGCTCCAAGGAACAGTTGCACAGTTTGAAATTTTGTCAACTTGCTTGCAGCAGATGGGCAAATTTCATTGTCTGATTGTTACTGTCTGTTAAGAACATAATAAAATATTTGATCAACATGGTCTAGTGGAAGCTCCCCCTGTCTGTGGCAGGGGAGATTGGAACTAGGTGGATCCTTGAGGTCCCTACCAAGTCAAAACATTCTGTGATTCTCTGATTTGCACAAAATAAGACTTGTGGAACTTTATGCTTCCATTATTGCCATTGTCTGTAACATTTTTCTCTGGATTATGAGGTCACAGCCCCTGACAGATGAAGGCTCTGCTTGCACTTTTATGCACCATGTCTAGTAAACATTTAAAGAAAGTTTAATTTCAAGTGGTTTACCATTGTGGGAAATGCACATTAGAATTTAGCAATACAAGCATACCTTAAACTAAATTTCATTTTACGTAGTCTATTGAATTAAGCTACCAAAACAATTTAGTTCTGAGAATTGCTTCCAGCATCTCTTCCCAAACCACAAGATTCTGTGGAAGAATGAACACTGTTGAGGTCTCTCTCTCTGACTTCTCCTCCCCACTCTGTTACCTTTTTGCTGAACTCCCCTGTGGGATTTTTGCCTTCTCCCAGTAAAACCACATTGCCGTTACTCATCCTTGTACAATCACATGGCTGGAACTTTACTTTTCTGTGAATGCTCTACACGGCAAGACAGTTTTAGTTTTATAGCCTATAAAGAGTCATCCAGAACATGAAATACACCTAGCTACTGACACCTAGTCAAGGTCGGCTTGAAACCAAATCATACGTGATTCCAGACTTAACATATAATCCTGATTAATATGTGTGTGTATAGATAAGTGAAGAGATTCATTTTGGAAGGAAACAAAGCCTTATTCAATACTTCTCAGAGTAGTCCATCTCTGCTAAAGAAATGGGAGCACTTTGGCATAATACTGCTATATAAACCACAATAATGAGCTCCAGTTTTTTTTCAATAACTTCACTGTCTTAGAAGATGTAGCTTCCATTTCCCATATCCCATATCCATTTGTACACCAAAAAAGGATAGATCTGCAGTATGAATTAGATTATTTGAGAAATGTTTCAGTTTTTCTCCTTTGTATATTGATCGTATTTTCTGTGAAGTTGTTAGCTACTTTCAAATAGTTTATTCCTAAATTATTAGGAATAAATTTGCTGTGAGGATGGTGAGACACTGGAATTGGTTGCCCAGAGTAGTTGTGGGTGTTGCATCTCTGTGAGTGTTCAAGGCCAGATTGGATGGGGCTTTGAGCAGCCTGGTCTAGTGGGTGGCACGAATTGTAAATAGATGATCTTTAAGGTCCATTCTAACCCAAACCTTTCTGTCATCCTATGAAAATTTATAATTGTTGGGACTTACAGCTACTTTCTGGTGTCTATCTGTGTGGTTATCAAAATGTTTGGTAAAAGTAGCTGCCTACAGGATCGCAGCTGATTCAGCCTTCCATCCTTATTCTTGAGAATAAAAACTACAGGATTCAAGTGTGGAGAGCTCAAAATGTTTGTTTAATTTTGGATTTTTTTTTTGTACACAGGATTAGAGGCAACTGAAACGAAAATAAACTAACACAAAACCTCTATATTTGCTGGAAAACAGTTTATACCTTTCAAATTAAACAAATGTTTGGCATTAGCAAAAGAGTCACTACCATAACTATGTCAGCTGTCAGCTCCTGATCTTGCATGACAGATTCACTCTGTTATTTCTACTTCACATTTAAGGCTTATTCTCCAACTTTTAATTATGCTCTAATATGTTGTGAAGGATTTCATTTTATTCAGCAAAACTGATCTTTAAATGATTTCAGAACCAAAGCTGAAGACTTTAGAAATGAAAGAATTTGAAGGATAGTAATTAAACTGTTAGCAATAAAATTCTTATCCTACTATTGATAAGGCAGAATATGACCTAATTCCCATTTTTTTTGAGCTACATCAGCATTGAAGTTGTTATAACCTGTTACACCTGTGCATACACATAAAGCGTGTATGGTTGATGTGGAAAAAGTTGGACTTTGGCTTGAAAAATGGTGAGAATTATAAGAACCTGGCCTGAACTTGAGATTAAAAAATCCCTGAACTCAATGGATAGCTACATAGTGCTTTTGAACTGCAGTTCATCATTAAAATTAAGCAAAAAATTTATCCCAAAGAAACTGAAACTAAAACAGCCAAAATCAATACCCTTGAAATCAACACCAGTTTGGGCCAAACAGAGACTATTGAATATGATCATAAATACCCCTGACACAGTTGGGCTTCTTTTCAAATTATGGTAAGACATTATACCAAGGTAGTTGGAAAGTGGTTTGTAAACAAGGTCAAATCTCAGACCAAGCTAAATTTGTAGAAAAAAATCTATGATCTAATTAATTTTATTAATTGAAAGCTTGCCTAGTATCAGGACATATTGTGATATTATTTCAAATTAGGGTTATACCACATATATATGTGAATGCACGGCTGAATGATCCAGTAAAGCAAGATGTGAGTAGTTTTTCCTTGGTATCACACAAAAAGCTATTAATAGAGCAACACTAAAAACAACTCCTAGCCTGAAGCTCTTTATCTTTTTAAAAATCTTTAACAAACACAAGAGAGACATTGGAAAGTTCCAATTTGCTCTGCATAAGTAATATTTCTCTCTGATATGCCTCTTTCTGCACTGCCTCCTCTCTTGCTCCTGAATTTACTGTTTAGAAAGCCAACGAATACACAAACTGGTGTGGAGGAAAAAAAATTTGGTGCAAGTCCACTGACTGATTGCTGTGATCACAGTTGGTTGAACTCCAAAGAAGAAATCTCTTTATCAGGGAGCTGCCAGTTATATTACAACAGAAGGGTGGGAAGTGGACTGTAAAATAAAATTTCACATAGCAGCACTGGTTGTCTTTCTAGTGTTTACTCTTTTAAGCATATCTTTTTCTTGTAGCTCAAGTACAAGTAAGATGTTAGGTTAGAAGGGTCAAACTTCAGTTTCTGGTAAAAAAGATCAAATTGATTTCAAGCATGGAATCAGATGGATCAGGCATCAGATCCCCTCCAAATATTTGTTTAAGGCCTAGCATGCTAAGACCTTAATATTAAGAAGAGTTTCAATTGCTTTTATGCTATAAAAGAAGTTAGAGAAACGCAGGCAGAAGGGCTAGGGGTAGACACAGGCTGACTGGTTTGTACATTATAAGGAATTTGAAACTCAAAATATAAAACTTCAAAATTCTATCTTTCAATATATCTATCAAGGGGAAGAAATTGAAATAAAACTTTTTTGTAATGATCTGAAAGCTTGTGAGAATGAATAAAGTCTTTCATATTCAACAACCATGAGAAAGATGAAATACTGTCTCAATTTTCAGATGTGTTTTGAGAGTGGAGCAAGGTCTCATGATGTTTCTGCACATGACTGCCACAGTAAGATTACTCATACTGAATACTCACAGAAGCCCATATAGATTGCTGTGGCAAGATGATAGGTTGATACCTCAGAAAGAGGAAATGGGAATACTGCTAACGTAGACCTTTTCAAACACTATTTTCTGTAAGTCATGGGTCAGTCACTGCTGTTTGGGGAAAAAAAAAAAAGTAAATTAGATGTAAATTGTTTTGTTCCACAGTGAGGGTACATGCCCAGCAAATATTGTCCTTCCTCCTTCCTCCATCTTCCATTGTAAGACAATACAATTTTTGTTTTTCTCACAAAATTTTTTTATTTCTTTGTGTTGTCCTTTTCTCTTGACTTTCCTCTCTATTATGTTCCCAGATTTCTTTTAATTTCTACTCTCCCTGAATATTTCAGCCTCCTTCAGAAACATTCTCTTGCACATAATTTTCCCACCTCTAGAAAACCTCCTGACTATCTGCTTACATAGGTGAGAGTACAAATATTCAGTGCTTAGGAATTGTTCATCATTAAACTAACACATAAATTATATGGATATATATTATTTTTCCAGAATTGCTAGGGAAAGGAAAGTCTTGGAAGACAGTAAAAAAAAGAGAAAGGGAAATAGAATAACCAGCAGAGAAAAAGAGTGATCTCATGCTTTTGCCTTTCCCAGTAATGAACAACATTGCTACTGATATTATTAAGTTCAGAGAGGGGAAAAAGAATTTATTAAGATGAATATCTCTTGAGTTTGTTGCAAATAAAAGTTAATTTAAGAATTATGAATTCCGAAAATAACTTTTTTTTTGCTAAATTCATTAATCTTTTTTAAAATGTAATATATATATTGCTCTGTGTGTGAAAGTGGAAGTAATGTAGAATGAAAAAATCAGGCAAATAGGGAAACCATAAAATAATTAGATTTAGATTGCAGATCAGTAGAAAAATACATAATGTAGGATCTTTAAACATTGAGTAATGTCACAAAACCACAGAAAAATTCAGTCACAGCAACGGACCAACATTATTATTTCTGTAGCTTTTTAACCATTTATTGTGAGAGAGCTTCAAGCAAAAAAAACCCCTGTAAATTTATAAAATAGCTGTATTCATGCCTGTTTCAGAGTCTTAAAATAATGGTAAGTGGGCCTTATAGAAAAGCTTAAGCCTTGTGGGTTTTGGAAAACTGGAAGAAAAGAATGTCAGTACTACTACCTGAAATTAAATGGTATATATTCTCAGTGTCCTCCACAGGTATCCATATGTGCTGACAAACCCCAAATCCCTCCTGTGTCTCTGCAACTACTCTGAAAATCCCACTCAGTAAAGAGCCTTTGCAAAACCCTGACAGGTGCCTCTTGCCTCCAGGCTAAACCTCACACATAATCAAAGAGTTGGTTGTTTTAAAGGGTATTCTCTGCAAAAGCAGAAGGTCTACTACTGCCTGCCTAAGTCAGAAAGCCCAAGTGGTTTTAAGCACAAGAAATTACTGCCTCGATCAAAACAATGAGCTTAAATAATTGTCAAGTGTGCTCAGTCCTCCAGTGATTTTCATGAAAACAGCTCCTTAATACCTGGCCTGAATATAAATGAGAGTTACAAGATTATGTTCTGGTTGGTAGTTTTATTGGTGTCATAATAACAGAGCAAAATGAATCTCATCTCTCCTCTTTTTGTGTATTTCCTCTGCTGAAGGAAAGTAATTTTCTTAGCTCTCTCTCTTCAGAAGTTGAGTAGGAACAGTTGGAACAGTGTTTGCTCCTTCCACTGGTGCTACCTGATAACCAGGCTGAGGAGCAAGAGAGATGGAACTTGTTACAGAGGATGCTCCATGGCTATTTTGTGCCTTACAACCTATTGTCTATTAAAAAATCAACAACAAACCAAACCCCCACAAAAACTGACTGTGAATTGAAAAAAACTTGCATATTTTGGAAGTGGACTGAGTTATTCTAACAGACCCTGCAAGGACTAGGCATTTATTTAAACTATCTCACTTCTGCAGAATGGGATCCCTCAAACCAATGTATGAGAGCAGAATTTCCTATAGATCTGCAAAAGGCCTTGCAAGAAAGAAAATACTACTGAGCAAGAGGAAGAAATGTGAGTGAAAAATTCAAGTTATTCAATGTATCTTAGAACTATTCTTCTGGAATAAAATGAATTAAATTTACTTTTTGCGTTTTAGAAGATTTTCCAAGTTCTTCTAAAAATCTGAGCCCGCCAAAATTACTCTGCCTCTTGTAGAAGTAAGTACCTATGTTTGAAAGTTACTGTGATTAAGATATTTGGAAAAAGCATGGCTTTTCAGTATTTTCTACTGCCAAATACTTTCTAGAAAGAGGAACTTGGTGAAGATAGTAATAGTTTATACAGACCTCTAGTGTTTTCACTAAGAATGTAAAAAAATGTGGTAACTAATGCTAATTTTACTTGTATTTTACTTCTTTCTTCCATGACAGACCATGATTCATCATTAAATAAATACATGAAATGCATTAATTTTCATTTATGTTTCTCTCTGGGTTTTCCACACAAAATTATACAGCTTATAGGAAACAATTGATCCAAAAAAAAAAAAAGGAAAAGATTGAAAAAATCAGAAAACAGATTGAATCTCAGCTGATAACCAGATGTATATAACACATGCCTATTCAGAGACCATCTCAATGGAGAGCTATTGCCTGCTTATCCAGAAATAATCCCATTCTCTGCAGCTGGCAGCAAGTGAATTTCTTTTCACAAGATTCAGAAAAAGTCAGTTGTTTCTCTTTCTGTCTCTTCTGAATTCAACAATATGGGACATATTATTAAATGACATCTAACAGAGAAGACAAATATTTTTACATGTTTGACAAAATTATTAGTTGCTCTGATAGAATTTTCTGCTTCTACGTGTGTTGAAGTTATATTGACCACATGTTGTTATGGAAGTTACATACAATTCTAGTCAGAAACCAACAGTAATTTATTCAAAGAATTTACTGTGCAACACAGTTGCAAAATATTTATGGCCTCTATTCACCATATAATACTATTACAGGCCTTAAATGATGCTGCATTGGCTGTATCTTACAAAATGAGATTTTTATTTTAAGGCTCAGACCAATGACCGGTTACAAATCTGCTTGCAGTATTAGCCAAAATTTATTAAGTGCTAAACTCTTACATGCAGATAGCTACAGTAAATCAGCTGCCAAGAAATAGCTGGTGATTAATAACTGGATAATCAATCTAATTATCTAAAGAAAATGATAACTGTTTTGTTGAGGCGATAATTATGCATCATTACTGTGAGGAAATTTCCAAATATGGTGAGCTGATGTGGGTAATTAAAAGATGTTGGCATTTTAAATATATATTGCTTTTAAAATATAATACATCCTTTGCACAAAACAGGATGAACTTAATATGAGCTGGCACTTAGTTGTTCTTTTTGCAGTGTCCATTCTGCAGTATCCATATCTTTTTTATCAAGACTCTTGACTTGTTTTGTCTTTTTAAGACTGAACTTTTAAAATTTTTTTGCATGAAGTTAATTTGATGAATTTTCATTGGTGGATTTTTACCAAAACTCTTGCCTCTGATATTAAATTCTTCCAGGCACTCTGAGCATTTGTATGATTTTTTTTTTTATATACTAAACCTACGTGAACATGAATGCTATATAACATGAAAAGGAAGTCCGGACACCTCTCGGTCTTGCTTAAGTTGAACATGAGCACAAACCCCAAAAAGTGTGGAAATAACATTCTGGAAAGAAGTATCCTGTGCCCTTATAGGCTGTCACTTATCATTCTGCACTAACAAATATCTCAGCTTTCCCTAAGGATTTTTATCTTCACCTCTAAGGGGCTAAGAAAGACAACACAAATATCAAATTCAACTATGATTTTTAACCCAAAATCATAATACTGCATTCAGATACTCTTATCTGAATAGACCGTACACTTGATGAGTTTTTGCTCCTGAATGCTACCATTAGAGACTTTCATTGAAGAAGTTACTATGGCTTTAGCACCAAATTATGTCCCTGCTTTGCACATGGAGTAAAGGAGAGTGGGTTTGTCTTCTTTGCTTTGCATAGAAAGAATGATAAATGGAGTTGCCTTTACCAAGGGGGTACAGGAGGTGTTCTCTCCCTGCATTTGAGACACAAAGTACAACAGCAAGAGCTGGGGTCTACTTCTTTCTGGCAGCTTTCTGAGGGTGAGAAAAAAATGCAACATTTCATAGACCAATTTTCCTTTGTGGGATTTCTTATGGGATGATTGCAGCCCTGCACATACACACAGAGCTCAGAAACCTGGAGGAAGTCTTGAGGTCTTAGGTTGCCACACTTCATGTTCCCTTCCCCTGCCAAATCAATTAGCAATGGAAAAGCACCAAGAAGTCATATGCCTAGGCACAGCAAAATGAAAAAGCTTAATTAGGTCCTGCAGGCAGCATAATGAAAATGTGGAAACAAATCTCTGTTACAGAAGATAGATGAATGTGAGGCTGGTGTGCAGAATCAAGCCATCTGTAGGCAGCCAAAAGTAATTTAGATTGGTGTTTTGACCAAGTCTGGCTGCAAGAGCCATTAAGGGCATCCATGTGTTTGTCTAATTGTGGTTAAGTCAGCATTTCTTCTGCAAACATTACTGTATTTTAAAAGCCTGGTGGTTGCAGCTGTCTGGGTTAAAACTTTCGATACAGATCCTGGCACAAGAACTCATTCTCTGTAAAAAAGAACTCCCCAGTTTTTGTGGGACTAGGAGGAGCATCTCTTTTATGTAGTACCAAGGAGGTGGATGTGGGCTTGTGACACTGTTTTACACCACAATGACACAGACTCTGAGTTTCAGAAGGCTGAAAATTACTCTTTTATTTTTGGGATGCGTCTCTATTTTACACAGACCAATTTGATTGGTGACACATAGGCAAATCTCTTCATTCACATTGGTCAGACCAGAGGGACATCAAGAAATCCCTCCTAGGAAAAGGAATGAATAACATAGGTGCAGTTTACAAAAACACTTCTCCTGTTCACAGAAAATTCCCTGGGAAAAGAATTTCAGAAAGCCAAAACATCTCAGGCATGGAACCAGGGCTATAGGCTTGGGCCCCTCTTTAGAACGTGGTGTCTAACCCTCTGATGCCCTCCTTGGGGGTGGAGGCAGTACAGAAGTAAAAGGCAAAAGTAGCACACAGGGAATAATTTTGGGAGGTTTTATCTATCTTCATTATTATGAACTTGCATAAAAGAATTCAAGTACATTACAGGCAAACTTTTGAAAGGTTCTGGAAAAAAGCTAAGTCTATTTGAGCAGATTAGAATTCCCAAGAGGAACCAATTTTAGAGACAAAGTCACATACAACAATTATGTGGATATAATGTGGATTTACATAGTGGCCACCAATCTGCTCATATGGGAACAAACCCAAAGCCAAAACACAGTACTTTCTCCTAGGCAAATAGGCTAAAATTGTCAGTATGGTTCTAAAGATCAAGATAAGAAATAGGATTTACTGTTTTGTGCAAATAATATAACTGCTAACATTGTATTTTTATTTGTTTCCTGGATTTTTGTACTTAGAACTTTGCTCCTCAACCACAATCGCAAGCAACTTCTTTTTTTAATCTTACAGTTGATCTTTTCAGATAATCACTTCATTATGAGAGTGGAGGCCCCAAAAAGCCAACTTGATAGAATAAGTTACAAATTGGAGTAATGAAAGTTATTAACAGAAGGGAATGAATTTGATAATAAATTTGGACACTTCAAAGCATGCAAAACAAGAGCAGTCTACTTTCCACACCCCCTCCAAATATTTTCCAATAATTTTGAGTTGGTAGAAACTAGAAACAGCCAGCAATTAATCCAAAATATGCTCAAATGAACCAGAATTACTTTCTGCTACAGATACCAAGTCTGGTCTGCTCAGTCCTGTTTATGCTAATTTGTTGAGTTCTTTTGATCATAATTTACACCCTTTCTTGCTTGTCAACTTTACTTTGCACTTCAGAATTTGAAGTTGACTTCTAGCTTTGCAGTTAATACAACAATCTGGAAGTTACTAATAGTCACATGTTTAACAGATATTTTGTATGAGATCTTTTGTCTGCAGTTTATATTCTTGATAGCCCAAATTATGTTGTGAACAAAGGAAAATGAGAGTAAAGGCACATAAAAAAAGATACAGCTCTGCAGGAAAACAGGGAGGGAGAATGTCAGAACGCTTTGGAAAATTTTAAAGAAAGAAGCTGAAAGGAAAACTGTGCATGAAAAGTAAAATTCAGACTCAGAGGTAAAATAGAGATAATTACCACTAATACATATATTAGTCTACATTTTCTACATTTTATAAAAGAATGGTACTTTTTTAGAATATGACACATTTAAAAATAATTTTTTAGCATGATGAGTTAATATTTTAATATAGAGAACATATAACTGTTTACATGACTGACACTATGAAGGCTATGGCTGAAATATGCAAATCAGTGCAATGATTTATAATTAGGCTAAAATGTGATTTTTTTTTCTATTTCATAAATTTGATTTTGTTGCTATAATTGAAGTATCATAGTTTTTTTTAAAGGCCATTATCAATTATTTTTTTCATGGTTTAGACGAGTGATATAGATGACATTTAGAATGGTTTCTGAATAAAATCAGTGAAAATAAATTAATAAACCAGCTACTTTTTAATGCAACATTTAACTCCTACATGTATTTTAGTGTAAGTTTTATTTAGTCAATAAAGGCAAAACATACTTTGTTCCTTTTTGAGAAGGAAAATATCCTTGACTGCTGACTTTATTGACTAAAACCTTCATTTCATAAGCTTAAGTACAGTAAATAACCATAATGTTGAAACAGGATGTTTATGCTCAACATAGTCTCATAAATTATATTGTATGGTTGTGGAATATGTAAATATCCATTAAAACGTGCATATTCTTACTTACCCAACGGACAGGAAAGGCTCCTTTGATTCAAGTCTGTCAAGCAAAGAGCAAAAGTTTTAAATATAGGTGTTTACTGTATTTAAGAGCAATTATGCAATGAATTTAAAACAGTCATTGTCAGTGTCAAGTTTATTTAGTGACACAATTTAAGATGAATAGAAGGGCCTGATTCATTTTAGTAGGCACTTAACTCTGAAAGAAATCCCACTTACCTAATGGAACTTTGGTCTAGAAATCAAGTATTTACAGAGCAGCACATCTAGGCCCTTTGAACTTCACAGATTCAGATTACTTGTGTAGATATTTGCATGGAATGGCTAGAGTGAACAAGAAATACTTTGTTCTTCTTGTCACTTTTAGGGTTTTTTTTAATTGGTTTCCCTCATCCTGTGCTCATATAAGATGATCACTTCATCATTATGAGCACTTCTGTCCCATTTGCCAGAACTGGCCTTGTGCTGGATCTGGGTGTCACTGTTTCGGTGACAGAATTATGCCCAGTTCTAAACCCGGTGGTTAAAAGTGCTCTCCTGCTCCCTGCTCTGGCTGCTGCTGCTGTGAAGAAATACACCACCTGGACAAAGGCAGGACCCTCTTCTACTGGTAGTTTCATCCAGCCAGGACAAACATAAGAGTCCTCATCTATGTTATCAGGCAGTGTTCCTGCTCTGGTGTCTCCAACTGCTGCCCTTATTTTTTAGTGTGCTCTGGCTTCAGTGAGTTTACTGATATCAGCTTCTTGATAGGACCATTAGTATGTGATTTTAGGATCCTTTATAAACATGTTTAAAGAATATTTACAGGTGAGTAATTTTGAGTGGTTACATGACATGCAAAAATGTTCTGTTGTGACAATTTCCATTGAACATACTGTGTTAGGAGGAGCAGAAAATAAATGTCCAGGTCATTAATATCTTTTTGTAGCCTTTTATAAAAGTGTTTCTAATGAAGCAAAGCATATCATATGCAGAACTGAACATTTAATTTATGAATCTAAAACCAATTTAGTCCCAAAATAAAATATTTGGAATATAATAAATTTTAAACAATTATCATTAGTTGTATGCAAAGGTATTGTAAATAATAAATGTTTTAAAAAAAAGTTTAATGAAAATCCTCCTTGTAAAAAACCTGAGTACTGTTGCAGTAATGCAATCCCTACACCTCTAGCAGGTGCTTCCAAATAGGGAAAGAGTTTCACTTTACTTTTTGACATGTTAAAAAGTTAGCTGGAAAGTTCTGTGGATTTCTGTTTGTAATTGGCTCGGAGCCAGCCCAGAAGTGTAGGTTGGACCCTGAGAATGTTACTCAAAGGCTGTTGTTACACTCATTGGGCCAAGGGCCAAAAAGCCCACCTAAGCTGTTAAGTACTAAATAGAGAGAGCAAAGAAACTCCACACGTTTTGAGGTGCTGTAGTAAGCAAGGAGTTTGTCTCTGTGCTGTGCTTGGCTTTGTTGTTTTGGTTTTTGTATTTTCCATCTTTATTAAAACCCTTTTGATTTTTCAAGGCACTCTCGATCAGCCGTCTTGCTCATTATTATAGCCACGTTCTGCCAGGCTGGACCCTCAGAGTGTGGCTAAAACCCATATACTGTTGCATTCATTCAGCAAAGGTTTTGGCAAAAACCTCACAATCCAATAGACCAGTTTAGTTATTATCACCATTTAAAATCCAAAAAATATTGAAAAACACAGTCACTTTTCATTGTCCTAATGACTATAGCCTGGTGTTCTATCTCTTTCTAGGGCTGCAATCCACATGGAACTAGAAGAATAGAAGAAGAAACGCTGATAGCTTTGCATATACCTGGAAGCACAGTAGAAGCCTGAAGCTGCACACCCTTGTGATCAGGGCAGTCCCAAGAAAATCTGAGTTTGACATTCTCTGTGCTCAGGCAGTGGTGCCAGATAGCAACAAAATGTCAGGGTCCTTCATGGGGGTTTCACTCTTCTCCTGAAGGTTCTATGCAGTAATGTCACAATTTTGTTTCCTCTTTTTCTGCTTAATGCAATGAATCAGCTAGAGGAAGCACTCAGTGTTTGGCGGGAGAGATTACCTATAAGTAAGATGACCAAAGAATGAAAGCCCTAGAACATACTTACATAGTTCATAATACAGAAATTTTGTGATCAAGAGAGAAGTAGCACTATCCTGATGAAGGACACTCTGGTGGATTTTACTTGAAAACAAAGAGTGTGTGATAGAATGCCCTGTGGACAAAATACTGCTATTAAAAAACTATTTGAAGTCCATTCTCAAGCTGGAATTCAATTTGATTTAAACAGTGCTGCTCTAAGTTTGCCCTCTCTCTCTGTTTGACTAAATGGTTTTAGATAATTTGCTGCACTACTTTTAATTAGTCCAAGTGTTCCTCATAGTAAAGGAATACAATTATCTGTTGGCCTTTTATTTGGTAATTCAGTATATGGCAAATTAATATAAAGGTATAAAACTGCTACACAATATGAAATAACATTCTATATCATCTTTACTGGTGACATTTTTCAATACAAGGTGATTTTTATCTTTCTTTTCAACCTAATGTACACTGAATTTTCCAGAGATTTGAGGAATTCTTGAAAAATTAAATATGATATTGCAAAAAGACTAATCCTGATAAGTTTAGAGAAGGACTGTCACCGACCTCCAGGAAAAACCTTAAAGCAGAAACTGTCTTCTTTGCAAAAGTATATTTTTGTGTTCAAGAAATACTAAGCTAGACAGTAAACAAAGGGAATCATGTTTTAATTATGTAGGAATGGTAATGAGGCAGGAAAGATTGAGATTTTTCCTTTCTTTCAGATGGTTTCCCCATCAGAAAAGATCAGTTTGTCAATATACCAAGGCAATATATCAGTTTGAATATGAGGGAGGGAGGCTAATCAGTAGCATGACTGGGACATGGCAGACTGAGGTGGTGTTTCGCTTTGAGTCTTAGCTAAGATATTTTGAGCTAAGATTTTCCTTATCTACATATAATAGATAAGTTTTACAGGAGGAAAAGTAATTTTTATACTACGTAAGTTGCTCATTTAAAGCCAGTCACTGTAAACTGAACAGGCATAGGCAATTGATTACTACCTATTGACATGCTACAGTACTGTCACACTGTGTTTAAAATAAGGACTCTACAAATTTCCCATTTAGTGTTATTCCCCTTGCAACCTATCTTGGAGAGATATTTTTCAAGGTCTGATTAACCCAATTGTGAATTTTATTATTTTCTTTGCTGCTGAGGTTTCTTACATAAATGGCAATTATCTAAATTCCATCTTTGATTATGGACTGAACATCCCGATTGACAAATTTTCAAGGTTTGCGGACAAATGTGCAGGGAAAAGCGACTAGACTTAGGGTATGTGAATTCTTCTTTGACTTGTAAACAAATCATGGAATGGCAGCAAGATCCCAAAATAAATTCTACTTTTTTGCATAATTTTCCTATTAAGATTACAGGGAAGAGTTCTTCTGCATTTGAGGCCTGACCCAAGATACATATATCTATAGAATTACTTGTTAAAGAATCTTCTCCTCTCCTTCCCAAAACTGTGTACAGGACAAAGTGAAAAACATTCCTAACAATATCAATGCAGTACACAAGCAAATGGATTTTAGTCAAGGATTCTCCAAGGTAATTAATTATGAATTAATATATTCTTCCTCATGGTGGTCACATAATTTCTTCTGTAAGAGCTTAGTAGGAAAAAACACATAGAATTTAATGAAATGAATTTGTTTAATTTCAGTTAATGAAACGAAATAGTTAGGATTCTTATTCTGAAGTGTAGAAAAAACAAAAACATCTGCCCCGAATCAGAGAAAGGGGTCAGGAACCAATATTTTTTCAGATGAGTCAACATTTTAGGTTACAACCTTCATATTAGAATTCCTGAGGAGGATTAGCTGAGTGTGTTGCTGACATCACACATTTTCTGTTTGACTATAAAATGCATGAATAGTGACTGCATTTTTCAAGGGGATTGGAAACATTTTTATTCAAGCCAGATAGGAAAGTCAGGACAACAGAAAAGCATTTTGGACTTCAATATAGTGCTCATGTGTATTTAGACTGAGTGATGTGGCTGACTTATTTGCCTGCCAAGTATGTCGTTTTTTGCACAGTGCAGCTTTAGGAGCCAAAGAATTAGCAAGACCAAAGATTTAGCAGAAATATGTGTAATGAAAGAATATTCAGATTTACGGCTCACCCTGTTTATCAATGCATTAAATTTTAAAATGACAAGAACAACTAAAGGGACCTTTCAAAAGAAACTTATGTTTTCATTCACAGTAATTAAACATGGATGCATTTTTCTCTGAATCTTGAGTTTGTGGCTTGAAGTGATCAAAAACCCTCTTTCTTCAGAAAATTTTAAGCTGTGTTATACATTGTCATCTGATTTCTTTTTAAAGCATGTGCATTATAGCTTCTGCCACCTCCAAATATTTCTATACAATGCAAGCAAGCCTAATACAAGCATGTCTTAATTTAAAGAAAAAATATAATTTCATATAATTTCTGCTATCTGTTGAGTGTGAAAGAACAATTGCTGGTGTACATTAGGTAATCCTTCCTTTCTGGTTTGTGACTTAATTTCAACCCAAGGTCATTTTCCTGGACATTGTCAGTAACTGCTGTCAAATAGAATAGGGTAAGAACCTCATTTTGTCTTATGAAGCTTCCATAAATATCTTTATAAATGTTGACAAGTTTTATCAAGAAACTCTGTCATATTCTGGAAAAAATAAATGCTAGAATGACTGTATAGAAAATCTAATCTATCAGAAGCGTTTCAGAAGCAGAGGGAATGGAAGAATAATTTACAGATTTATATCAACTTTTACAATTGTCCCTAGCAAATTTAATAACTTCTACTCCCATCTGGTGTTTAACATTGCAATTGATAACTCTTATTAGAAAAACAACAACAACCAACTGTTGTTTTCATGAATATTGCATAATATCAAATACCATGTATTAGTTTTTACAGTGCCTCAAGAAGTTGTCTTCCACAGACCCAAGTGCTTCTGTGATTTATTGAAAAATAAAGATTCTAGCACATAATAAAATATATCACTCAAGCCATGGGTGGAAACTAACATACTGCGAGCTCGAAGTGTCATTTCTCAGTGCAAACTTAGTCCTTTGGTGCAATAACTGACTTGGTGGATAAATGATAAGAGAGATGGGTAGGTAAGACTCATTTTTAAAGGTCTATGAGAGTCTCATAATCAAGCCGAGAAAATAAAATTTAACCCCAACATGACCATGAACAAAGAGTTATGTCAATGGAAAGTGCCACATTAAATAATAGGAACACTCAATGGTATGCTTTATTTAATTCTGGTTTACATAAAATTTTTTAACAAAAGTGTTACTACATGTGAGGTAGGTACCAAAAAGCTGTGTTTTAATCATCCAGTGAAGAGAGTTAAAATCTGATTTTTTTTTTAATAAATTGAAGAATTAATTTGAATTCAGTGTAATGGAATTCAAAAAAGAAAAGCAGAGTGAGAATATGAGAACAAGAGCTATTTTATACATACATGAAATAAAGGACAACTGGCTGGGTATTGCAAAAAAACTTTTCAGGAGAGGAAGAACTGAGTAATAGGAGACTACTAGTTATGGGGACATATTAAAACATCTTTCCTCAGAGCTGATTGAGAAGCATCCTTTAATCTGCACATGCTTCCTCTCTTCTAGTCTCAGATCATAGTTAATCAAAGTTCCCAGCTGAAATATTCAAGTGTACTAAAACTAAATTTTACTAATTACTGAAGAATTTATTCAATAACAAAGCTACTACACTAGTAAGCACTCTAGGGATAAACATATTATCAAATAAGATTATCCCTTCGGCTACTAGATCTCTATGCAGATCTATACATAATCCTTAATAGATGTATAATACATATTTAGTCCCTTATGAAAGCATCACAGCACATTACACATTCAGACTGACTAAAAAAGACACGTATTTTCTAATGTTTTTTGACTTTTTACTAGGTTAATAATTTAAGATTGAGAATAACTTAGATCACTTCTTGATGCATCAGCTTTTTCCCAAGTCCATGAAGAAAAGTTAAGTACCCAGAAGAAGTTAACTTCCCAAGTCATCTGTAGCTGATATGAATCTTACACAGCTTAATTTCTTGCGGTAGAGGAAACTGAAATTATAGTTAGTTTGAACAACACAGTTTGATTTTTTATCTAGGAATGCTTCTGCTCACCTTTGGGTTTGGTTTTTATTCATGTATTTACTCTGCATTTAATATGTTCCAAGATGGAGGTGCCTTTAGTCTTTTCAGTGTTTTGAAGTGAAAGAAATAGATTATTTGAAATGAGTATATGTACATATTCCATATAGGTAGGGAAATATATATATATATATATATGTCTGGACCACAGAAAATAAGTGCAAGGTTTTCATAATTAATTGAAATAAATTTAATTCTTTTTTATTCTATTTTTTAAAAACCCTGGAAAAATCACTGACTATTGATACAGTGCACTTTATATAGCCAGCTCTACTTAGCACCTAACCCCATGACAGGGCAGTGACATAGCACTGTCTGCAGGAAAAGATTTTGAGGGGACACAACACAGGATGCTGTTGGCAATACCTGATGTCAGTCTGTACTGAGGTGTAGCATATGTACCAGAGGTACAAAGCACGTAACCAAATTTAGCTAGTTTCCTAGCAAAATCTGATTCTTACATCATTTATAAACATGAAATTCTTGTCATAATACAAATTTCAGGAGCCTCTAGGATTTTTTTAACCTATGAGTTGTTAGGATAGATAACCTTTTCATCATTAGTTAGTAGAATATAATTAATAATCTGTTTGGAGTTATCTTTGAAGATTGACAGTTGAAAAACTGAATAAAAGGTATCTTTACATTCAGGGAGGAAGTGCTTTAAAGAGAATGCCTCTTCCCTGTACTAACTTTCACAGCAGCAAGAAGTTAGGATGAGAAATAAACCAGCATGTGAAAAAGTTGGTTTTGATATACCAATGCAAATGTATACTCTCATATTGGATACTGAATGCATTACTGTTATAACATGGGATGGAAGGGTTTTGGAGATGTGGCAGGAAAGGGTGGCATGCAGAACTAAGGGGAACTAAAGGGAAAAAGCAAGTAGTTTCCAATAAAGCTCATAAATAAATGATCTAAATTTTAGACAGCAAGAAGAGAGGGAAACCTAAAAGTTCTAAGTAATTTAAAAGCTATATCCTTTTAAATTTTGCTGCATCTTCTTTCATGAATCCAAAACTTGCAAAGATAACATAAACAGTGGCATGGACTCTCATAGTTGGCTAAATCCTGGTAGTATGTCTGAGGAAAACTAAAATGTGACTTGATTGAAATTGATTCTTTGAAATCCTTGAAAACTTTCTTAGATAGCAATGGGTTCCAGTTTCCTCCCATGCCACCCAAGAGAAGTCTTCTGTTGCCAAACAGAGTGATCAGCTAAACTGTGTTTAACCCATACATCACATCTATGTGATGTTTCCAGTCATGAAGCAATTCACTCTCAGATTCATAGTGAGATTCTTGCAAGTTTCCCAAACTCAAAACATGCTCAATTTGGTATCTTAGTTCAAGAAAGCAAAGGAAACAAAACCAAAAGAATAAAAAAAATTCCATGCCATTGTCAATTTTTATTTAATTTTTCCTGTGATTTTTACTAGTTACTGAATTTTGCAAAAAAAAAAAAAAAACTCCAAACAAAAGATGGAATTTTGAGAAAAATATAATGGTCTAAGTAGTATGCCTTAGAGTTCTCTTCCTCAAAGGTTTAATCATTCTTTGTATGAAGCTGATTTCACCTGACCCCCTTCTGCTCTAAAGCAGAGTAAGAACACTCAGGTCAATATGTACTGATCTAAAAACATCTAGAATTGGTTCTTCAGGGTGGGTTGAACAAAACAGTGTTGACTGATCTAATGCGCCCAATCAATACTACTTTGCTGCATGGCTATTTGCAGTCACAAATAGATGAAGGTTAATGCAGGCATTGCCTTTGAGGATCCCAAGGGTA
The DNA here is from genome assembly GCA_024734555.1 of Trochalopteron elliotii. Lineage (NCBI taxonomy): Eukaryota > Metazoa > Chordata > Aves > Passeriformes > Leiothrichidae > Trochalopteron > Trochalopteron elliotii. The sequence continues at coordinate 4,547,760 of JANPWX010000022.1, forward strand.
GAGGCTTAATATCCTTTTTCCCTCAATGACACTACTAACACTTTAAAGCAGTTACAGAAGGGTAATTTCTCTAACAATGTAAGATTCATGTTTGTCATGCTGTTTCCTAGAATAATCTCACTCATGCAAAACTGAAAAATGCAACATACATTTTTATGACAATAGGTATTAGTAAATGCTAATTTCTTAGGACTCAAATCACATATGATTATGAATACATTTTTTACTTTTCAATAAAATAGCCAGTACTTCTGCCAGAAGTTTTGGGAATACCAGCACTCAATACCAAAAAGGCATGCAATTTGTAACATATTCATTAAAAGATAAAATTACATTTGACATTATGCCTCAACAGCACTAAGTATCAGTTCTGGCAGGGTGGATAACATATTTTCAGATAGTAGGCTCCAAGACTAATAGAATTTACCAAGAAATAAAGCTGCATGGTAATTTTATTTTTATAATTTGCTGCATAATAATATGCTCCTAATGTCCCTATGTGTTGCACATAGCCTTCCATGCTATTTGTAATCTTACTTAATAATCCATTTTCTTTCAAATTAAATGTAAATTTCATCTTTTAGTATCATTCCTAAGACTTTAAAATGTGTCACAGTCTCTCATTTATCCAACCTTCTTTATTTATTCACAGAGTGCTAAATTTATAACCCAGCATCATATTTCTGTTGCTCACTGTAAGCCACTTAAATGGTGCCCTTGCAGTACACCAGCAGCTCCCAGACCAAATTACAGCCTTCTATATAATTAGAGGTGTTACATTATGTGAGAACTCTATGCCTAATTGCAAGTCCACTAAGTGGTTCACTGAAGCACAGAGTTCTGCATCTCCTATTACTGCAGCAATTAAGTGTTTACTAAATTCCTGAAAATTAAGAATTCCTCTGTTCGTTTGCGATGCCGGGAGAGGCCATTCTCTATTCTTTGTCATGAACCCTATGTCCTTACTTTCAAGACTTAATAAGACAGTTTCGGAACACCAGTATCTGCAAATCTTGATACTGTTTCCATGATGCCTTCTTCACTAAAACTCAAATGTACAAAAAATACCATGTTGTCAAGTTTCTGATTTTTTTTAGCATTTTCAAGGCATTAGTCTTTTTAGCCTAACTGAAACACAGCAGAATACCTATAGAAGACATCATCTTTGTATGGAAGACAACATGTCGAGTCCAAACTGATTTGTTTCTTAAATTAAATGCAAGAATCCATGCAGCAATAAAAGGTAGAAATCTCACATGTAGTAAGGGATAGGAATAGGGCTCAGGCTGGTAAGATTTAAAGCAAATGCATGATTAAAACTACTATTTCTGTTTGCCTACAGGCAAACCCATCAATACTCTGTATCTCTTAGGAATTTACTTTTTGATTTATAAGCCAAAGTCTTTTCATTCATATTACCAGCCAAATTCTTAGATAAGAAATGAATTGTAATAATTTCAATTGGATAAAAAAGGAGTCATAATAATTTCAATGTGATCAGAAATGATGGACATGTTTTCTGTTCTACTGTGGTATTAAATTAGCAGTAATTAAAACCCATGGAAAATAGTAAGTTTACGGTTAGATACTTTATTTATAGTATATTGCTTCAGGTTTCATAGCAGAAGGAAAAAGTAAGAAAGAAAATGAAACACTGGATTAAAACCCAACAATAATAGATGAACAGACTATTCTCCAAATTTGCTACTCCCTGAGCATGAATGTGGTTATGGCGTCTGGGCTGTTGTGGAAGAAGACAACATAATTTGTATGCTACCATATATCACCTTATGCAAGAGGAAGAGTACTGAGATAAGAAGAGGGATGCAGCTTCTGTGCAGATGTGTATAAGTTGGAGTCACTTCCTCTTAACAAAGGGAAAAAAACCCTGAGGAAATAGTGTATAAGTCTAAGGAATAACAAGGGCTAGTCTTTACATAGGACCTACTTCTAAACAGATCCATGTCAAGGCCATAGTTTAAAAACTGAGGGTGAATAAAAGTAAACAAACATGAGAAAAATGTAAGATTTACCATCTAGTGATGATATGAGAGGCAAAATCTGGCTTTGTTTCCTTTTTAAGGGGAGTTAGTAGTATTTTTAAAATAGTGAATAGGAAGATTAAAAAAAAAAAAAAAGTTTTGTTGTCCTAGTTGTTGTTGGAGTTACCACACAGAATAGGAATGATATGACTGAATGAAGAAATCAAGATGCCAGTTACATTTTTTCTTTCGATCTGTTTCTTTATCTGTGATTTATTTCAAAATAAAGAGAAAATATTTTCCTGGATGTTGCAAAGGGCCTGAGATATCTTTCTCTCCCTTGTTTGCCCCCTCTCTAAAGCTATGAAGTGCTGCACACTTATATTCTTGATCGCGTGAGAGGGTAAACTTAAATTTTTGTCTGCCTGTCCCAGCCAGTCTGAGCAAAAATATTGTTTTAAAATTCTATGGGACTAAACTGATTGCAATTACACCACCATAATTCAGAAAAGAAGACCTGGATGTGCTGCCTTACCTCAGTAGATCTTTTTTGATTATTCCTATAATATATAGTTATTTGATATCAGGGTCTTTTCTTGAAAGGAAATGAGTAAACAAACGAACAAATGAAGAAAAGGTGATTTAAATCACACTGAATCACAGGATCTGCTTAGCTTTTTATTTGTACTTTTAAAGATTTATAGTGTAATTGAGAATACTATTCAAATTCTCAACACAAGCAAAATTTGTACTGTAGAAGTAAGAATTTGAAACTAAATTATGTTTTTTCTGTACAGTAATGACTGCTTCAAATGTGACCACTGGCAACATATTTTGATGAAATAAATGTAAATAATATTCTACTGGACTTAACTATCTCTTTATTTAAACATGCCTAGAAATGTGGGGATTTTTTTATGGAAGCTAAATCTTTTTTCAGAAGAGCTGCAGAGCAACATTTATCTTAGATCCACTCCACTGCACTGAAATAAAATAGATTTTTTCATGAAGAAAGGTAATAAAAAGACATCAGGAGGATACATTTCTGTAGAGAAATAATCACTTTGATCCAAAAGAAATATCACACTATATAATCGTAATATGACATAGTCATAAAAAATTATGTTCCATAAGCATATCTTTTTTTTCATTCAGTGTATTGAATAAAGTAGGAGTTGCAACCAAAATTTGGTGCAAAAGTAAATTTCACAAAATACTTGATCAGGTTTGTTTTCTGTTTTCTGGACTGTGTCTTTAGTATCTTGTAGGTCAGTAATGGACACACAAGTTCATTAAGAAAAAGAAAGTATAAAGAAAAAAGGTTTTTTGAAATCTAGGACATTATTCAATTAAGAAAGGTACTTATACCTGCAGTTATTTTTATTATATGCTGGGTTTAAAAGATTGATAATACAGTAACAGTGACACATTATGACAGTAATTATGCAAAATACCGCAATATTCTAATAGAATAGCAATGCTTGTTTGGCACAGAACTTGTTGAGTTTATGTTAACGCTTTCAAGTGGGAGGAATGATCTCAAAAATATTCCTATACGAGAAGACACAGTCAAGTTGCCCATCAGTATCCTTTTCATACTTTCTCCTGAAATGAAGGGTGCTCAGGAGTGCTCAGAAAAGCAGCTCAAAATAATAGGTGGCACTGAGGCAAACCAAATCACACCAAACTCTATAAATGATAGTTAAATGTAAGAAGCAGAGAACGAGTACAGAATGACTGAAAGCAATTCTTTCAGCCTCTGCTATAAGACTGAAAAACCAAAGGAAATGCAAGCTGTGCAATGTAATTCAATCAGTTTTGTGACAGAGATTATAAAAGTAAAATGTACTGAGGGAATTGATAAAATATTTGTGTAAAAAAATGTAACATTGACATAAAAAATAGTCATACCATGTAAATAAAAGAACATCCCTTTCCAGTATATTAATATTAGACTTTTAAATAAAATAATTTGTTCCAGAGGCCATGAGAGTTACAGAATTGTAAAGTAAAGGTTGTTTAATGTGGGAAATTAATAGCATGTTAAATCAAGCATGTTGAATATACATTTCGATTGCATTATGTGGAGAAGTGATTGGTAATGGGAAATCACTGCGCTATCTAATATCATTCTGAGTGCTCAACTGTACACCTGAAAGTTCAGAGAAAAGCTGGGAAAAAACTTGTCCTGGAGGGAAGCCTTTGCAGGGTCACTGCACACTACATCTGGCCAGTGCTGTGGGAACTCAACACCAGTGGGTGGTTCTTGTGCCAGCCAAGCCAACGCAGTGAGAGGCTATTTCACAGAGTTTTTCCTGGCTTTCTTAATCTATTCACTAAATCTGTTCTGTTAATTGTCTCACTCCAGAAGGTGCCTCAGCAGGATGGATCTTAGGCTAGGCAGCTTCATGTCCAGACAGCAATAGGAATGCTGGAGGACTGGGGATTGAGTAACTCCTCACCGAGTCTTCAAGATGTGACACTGGGGCCAGACAGTTTTGTCTGTGGCCCTCCAAAGAAGCTTGGAGTTTGGCAAGGGTGAAAATAATCCATGTGGGTACTATTTTCTTAGACAACACAGTTTGAAGAAGTTTATAGGTCAACTACAACATTAAACTATGTGGAGCAAAGAGGTTGACTAGATACCCTGGCAGCGCCCAGTAACTTGCCTTTCCATTTTTCTTCCAAATCCTAGTCACCTGCTTTCCCACATCGTACAAATATCACTTTGACCCTGGGGATTTTTCTTTGGTCAAGTAACTAGTTTTCTCAGAAAGCAGATGGATGTCATCTGGGACACTGTGCTCTCAGTTGTACCACTACCACTACACTGGTTTTGAATCCCCATGCCCCATGTGGTCTCCAGCAGATCCCCACCACCACCTCATGCAGCAGAGTCTGCAGTAATTGTGCTCACTTTCATGGCAATACAAATGGCACCATTATGCCAGCCTGTAGCACACTGGGTTTTTTTTCAAAAGATTCTAAAGTAGGTGGCCTTGTCACCCTTCTCAAACCCTCTCAACCTTGTTGCTACGAGACAGGTGCCAGAGAATACTTTTAGCCAGCTCCCAAGCTGACAGCCACAGAGAAAGGATCTACTGCATTCCTGAGGGAAGACAGCCTGTGCATGGTGGCTCTGCTACACCTGTCCTGGGGCTTGGGTCCACTCCTTGAGCAAATGGGAATGGTTGCACACCATCAACAGCCTCCAGAGCCAGCAGCTCCAAAAGCCTCATCCAGTTCTAATAACTGAAACAAAGGCTTCTGAAATGGAGAAAAAACTTTCAGGCATGTATTTAATATGCCATATAATGTGGTAATGGGCTGAAATGAACAACAAATAATTAAAGCATTATATGATGCAGAAAAGCAGAATAATAGTCCATCAGAGTACTTATGTTTGATTGTTCCTTGGTATGTTGGAGAATAAACACTGGAAAAAAAACAGTAAATGGGCTTTCATACAGTGATACAGAACTGCTTTAGTGAAATACTGGTCAAAATACCACTAGATTAAAAAGACAAAGTGTGATGTTTTATTTTATCAAAACTTTGCTCCCAAAGAGTGCTTTAACACATTTATGTCAGCACCTTTATTTTTCACCTTGTGTTTCAGAGATATTAAGATGTGCCAGTACAATTAATTTTTGCTGGAGGCTAGACCAATACAACAAGATGCAAACCAATTTCAAGATGCAGATTTTTTAAGTATGTGATTTTCTGTAGAAGTGGTGTGCTAAAAAGAAAATTCAGAACAATTTTGAAGCTTCTGGGATTTAGGTGCCTCCTCACATACTGAACAGCAATATAAATTAGGATGGATGCTGATGGAGTGCACAGTTATGTTAGAATTTAACTGATTCCTGAGCACTACACTAAGTACAATTTAAGATATTCAGTGAGAATACTTAAAATTAATAATGTGTTTAACAGCTTTCTGAAGCAAAGACTAAATGTTCGCAAAAGATTTTTAAGGCCTAAACAAAGAATGGAAGTATTTTTATTATTTACTTAAATAATAAATAATAAATAATAACAAATAAATAATAAATAATATATAATAATTATTATTACTTAATTTACTTAGACAATAGATAATAAATAGTCCGTCCTGCACCTAAAAGAAGTTGTCTGTCTCACATTTAGGCTCATGCTTAATTTCACATAGGTAAGATTAAATTGAAATCTTATTTTCATACAGATCATAAAACTAGAAAAGTTAAATAAAGGAATGTAGATCCTGAACTGAGATATTAAAGAGTATTGTACCATTACCACTATACCATTAGGAAAAAATGAATTAATGACTTGGGCACACAAGCAAATTATGAGGATATAACACATCATAGTCACCGGTTGCTCTATATTAATGACTGATGATTATATCCACCTATAAATGCGATACAAACTTCTTTTCAGAGATGCAAATTCCTTTGAACACTTTTGAAGCCTCAAGTACTTCAAAGTTAATAAAATCCTGCAAGCCTCTGCAGCAGTCCTGCTTGCTTATCTTAAAATTGTTCTTTATGTTGTCTCATGCGGTGGTTTCTCCCTTGGGGGCTGCTTACCAGCTGAGCAGTAGACCCCAGACCAACCAAAACAGTTTGTGGATTCCTCAGTCTAGCTGGCTGAGCGTGGTTAAGGCTTGGAAATGAAGAGCAGGCTCTGCCGTGGGTTTGGAAGATGTTTATTCAGTGCAGCTCCACATGCAAAAAGCAAGGTCTGGCCTGTCCTTCTCCTTTTTGTACCCAAGGATGCAGCCTGGGCCAGCAGGAAAATTCGGGCCAATGGGGAAAAGGGGGGTGGGTGATCCAGGACAGGAGCACTCAACATAACAATTAGAAAAGGCAGGTGTTTGAGCACCTGGTCAAATGGGAGATGATCTCCCCTCAAGTCAATCAGGGTGATTGACAAGGGGCTCCTCTCTGGGAGATTCCATGTGGGTTTGGGAATAGGTGAAGGTTTTGGAAGGGGCTCAAAGCAACATACCAACACAAAATAAATAAAATACATACACAACTTTGAAAACCTCAATCATGCACCGCAACAGTCTCACATATGAAAAATACCATTTAAAAATCTGTAACAAAGGAAATCAAACAATTAACAGTTGTTATCCTTAATACTTTGTTGTACATAGTCACTGTTTTTCCATTGGATGTCTACCTTAAGATAGCTTCTTCCAGACAACTTTCCTGAACATACCTATGAAAACTGAAAGGTGTCAAAGCTTGTTTGAATGACTGTCCCAGTTTCATCCAGGAGAGAGTTATTTTTTTACAGTAGCCAGGTGTGGTGGTGTGTACCTGTGGTTCCAGCTACTGGGACACAGCCCACAGGTTGGATTGCTGTGCCCGGGAGTTACGGGCTGCTGTGTGCTCTGCTGAGTGAGCCTGGCCATGACCTGATTATTGTTGAATACCATTTTACATCATTGCCACGGGCAGGGGAAAATGATTTTTTCTCTGGTTTCTGGAAAGAAAGGCATTCCTTTTCAGTTGTGAGCAAGTGTGATGTGGTGTGGAAAGCTGGTTAGTATTGTCATGGGCTTTCTGTGTAAATAGTTTTTTGTATTATACTTTTTGTTATTAATATTTTTCCTGTTACTGTTCCCTTTTTTTAAATCTCATTGCTGTTTCCAGTAAATTGTTCTTGTCTCAAACTGCAATTTTCACCTCTTTGTGCCTTCAATTCCCAAGTCTATCCCTGGAGTGGGAAGGGGGAAGGAAAGGGGTGGGAGTGAGCAAGCGGAATCTCGTTTGGGAGATTCTCAGAGGGCAATAATTGAGAGTGTCATTGCTAAAACATGACAATGACCATATAGCATTCTTTCCACCATATACATCTCTTTCTACACTAAATTTGCTGTCTTGTCAAAGAAGGAAATTATATTTCTTCAGCATAATATACTCCTGATTTTTTAACCAATTTATTAACTTCTTCGTCTTGATAAATTGATTTCTAATAATGTGTTCTAGTACATTTCTTAGAATCAATAAGATTCTGACCTAATAATTTTCTGACCTAATAATTTTTGGGATCTCTTCTTCTTAAAAATAGAATATTTCTATATCCATTCCCATACCCACTGTTTCTTTACCTTACAAGACCTCCATAAGTTTTTGGAAAGAATCACTAATAGTCCACACACAGATTCAGCTAGTCCTTTGAACACACTACAGTGAATGCTATCAGATAATTTCCATCAAATTCACTTAGTCAAACACTGGTTAGACAATTTTTAATTGCATACCCTCTAGTAAAAAATTGATTTTCTTCAATAGCTGGTCAGTTAACCATTTTTGATGAAGTAAAAAAAAAGCCTTTTCTGTATGATCTACTATCTGCTCTTTTTCCCTCCTCACTAAAATCAGAGGATGTTACTCTAATGACAATCTTTTTGTTACCTTTTATACTGTCATGTGCTTTAGCCTTTCTGACATCCTGTAGGATGACTCTGCTCTTCTTTTCTACTTCCAGTCATGGGGTTTCGATTCCATATTTTGTACAATTCCTTTTCAATTTTTAGAATGTTAGAGAAAGTTGATGCTGTCATATTATTCCTTTGTTTGATTTTTTCTGCTTCGGTAGAATTTTATGTTCTACCTTAAGCACAGTCAGTGCAAGATTTTCTGCACTTCTTTTGTCCCTCAAATTTCTTTCCAAGAATCTTTCTACTTACCAGATCTCTGAGCTCATTTAATTCTGTCCTGTCTGAAACCCATTATCCTCTTTCTACTTGCATTCCTTCCTTTTAACAGTGACTATTTTGTGACAACTAAATTTTTAACCGATCACTCTCTTAGTGCAAATCAAATCTAATGCAGCCACTTCCTTCTTAACTGAATCTTGTGGGTGGGTCCTGGCCAGCAGCTAAGCACCCACATAGTCACTGTCTCATTCCCCTACCATTGTCCCCTAGTGGGATGAAGGAGAGATCAAAAGTTAAAAAGCCTCATGGATTGAGATATTTGCAGTGTAATAGGGGGAGGGAGAAGGGAAAGAATTCCAAGTGATGCAAAGGCAATTACTTTCCACCTCCCATAAGCAGTCTGGGCAATCTCCAAGCAACAGCTGGTTTGGAAGAAAAACCTTCCCAATTTTTATTTCTGACTATATGAGAGACTATCTCTCTGGCCATGTTGGGTCAGTTGTCTCAGATATATTTCTTCATAACATCTTGTCCACATCAAGCCTATTAATTACAAAGGCAGAATAGGAAAATGAGAAAACCATGAGGCTGTGGAAACACCATTCAGCAACAGCCAAAACATTGGTGTGTTTTAATAACATCTCCAAAACACATATAGGATCCTATGAAGAAAGTTCACTTCATCGCAGTCAGACACAGTTGCAGCATTCTGAAATAAATAAATGTTCTCAGTGTTGCCAAAACTTTAAGTAATTTATCTTCTCACATATTAGGTTAAGCAATACTGAGATAATAAAAGTTCCTTGTTGTCATACAATCATAGAATGGTTTGGGTTGGAAGGGACCATACCATAGAATGATAGAGTGGGTTGGAAGGAACCTTGAAGGTCACCTAGTTACAACCACTGCACCATGGGCAGGGATGCCATCCACCAGGTAAAATTGCTCAGGACCCCATCCAACCTGGCCCTGAATATTTACAATGGGACACCCACAGCTACCCTGGGCAATCTGTTCCAGTGCCTCGCTATCCTCTGAGTGTAGGATTCCTTCCTAACATCTAATCTAAATCCCTCCTTTTTCAGTTGAAAATTATTCCCCTTTATCCTATCACTATCTGCCCATGTAGAAAGGTGTTCTATTTTATAAGCCCCATGTAAGTCCTTTCTTGTGCTTAGTACTCCAGAGCAGGACACAGTACTCCAGGTGGGATCTTACAAGGTCAGAGCAGAGAGGGAGAATTAAGATGAAGGGGGAAATGGAAGGATTCTCTTAGCTGCTCAGAAAAACCTCATGATCTTCTAGAGAAATAGTTTGCACTATATCCATGAAAGGACACAATCTAAGACACTTTTCCTCTTTAAAATTCCTTTAGAACTTTCCACAGGTCTCTCTTATCCCTATCTTTTCTGTAGAACAAGTATTTATGAGAAAGCCTTCAAAAGCTCAGAGGTGGAAATGTGTATAAGTGCCAGAAATCACAGAACATTTTTCAAAATCTTTTGAAATACTGGCACAGGGACACAGCAGACCAAGGTTACCAGGAACACCTACAGAGTTTAGTAGCTTGCAGTTGAGAGTAATGATGAAACAAGGATTCTCTTTTCCAAAAATAATATTTCTATCACTTCAGCTAAGGACAGCTATATGATAAAACTTCAAGTTTCTTCTATGTAGCATGGAGGTTCATGCTAAAATGCTTCTGGTTGTCTTATTCTGAGATCCCACCCTTGAATTTACATCTGAAGCTTTCAGACCAGACGAGGCATGAAAAAGTACTACTCAAGTGTGTCTGATTGCACTCCTGAGGTGTTGTTCTCAGAGCCAGTCTACCTGCATTTCAGCTACAGCAGAAATCAGCCCTAATTCCTCCCATGGATCTGGAGCATAAGTTCTATAGAACTTTTATGGGAAGTGAGGTTTATTGAGCAGAAATACATGTGGGCATGGTAGCCCTAACAATCTTTAATGCTTCACTAAACATAATTGATTTTGAAAAAAAATCTGGATGTTTCCTCAAGTTTGTAAAATCTCTGTGACAAAAGGTATCTGGGAATAGGAGAAAGAAAATGCCCTCCTGAAAACCTGAGGAGGAAGTCCAGTTTTGTCAGAACTTGGTTCTCACCCCTGACAGAAAAGTTTATGAGAAATCAATTTTGTTGCTCTGAAATTGTTAGTTATTTCACTGATCATTGCAAATAAAAAAGTCACAAAAAATGAGGCCATAGCCAAGCACTGAATCATAAGGACTAAAAGTTGAAATAACACTCAATTAAGAAAAAAAAAAAATTGATAGTGCTACTAGGAGTGGGAGCATTAATAAGTACTTAGATTTCATTATGATTTTGGTAAACATTGCACAGTGCCATTGGTAGATACATTTTAGGTTACCATAACTTTTCTGATAAAAATTGTATTGGGGTAAGTTAAAGTGAAACCTCACTTACCTGTAAAGTGCTGAAAGTGGCCGCTTGTTACCAGGTTTTGGTCTGTATGGTTTTGGTTCTCCTGCCATGTTGATATCTGAAAGCAAACATTTGATATCACTAATTCAAACATCTGGAAGTTTGCAAAGGCACCTTCAAGTCATTGAAAATGAGTAACAGGCAGTGAAAATGGACAGCGTACCTAAAACACCTGTCTAGTTTTTACCTCTTCTGAATTGATGTTGTAAAATTTTCTGAAATTTTTTAGTGTAATGCATGAAGATTTTAGGCAAAATATCAGTTATTATTAACAGAGAGAAAAAACATTTTTTAAACACACAAGTTTCTACTTGGTGAAGCCAATAATGTATTTCTAATACAGACGATTTGGATGGTAACTTAGATGGGGAAATAAACTGTGATCTCCAGTCAGATTCTGTTGAGGAAGACTGCAACTGTTCTGTAGAGTCCCCCTTTAGGATCTAAAGAAATGCACATGCTATTTCATCATCCACTCAGAAAGTTGCTCTTCAAAAACAAACAAAAATATCTATTTCCCAACCCAAATGCATCACTTCTTGGAGAATGAGAAAATCTGGGTTTGCAAATGTTTTCTCTTAAGTAGATACTTATTCTTCTCAACAAGACCAGAAATCTTGTGAACACTCTGAAAGTTCACTTATATTCTACCTGTAAATTTATGCTTGAAGTATAAAAGGAAGTCAGACTTACATAGATATAAGCTTGATATAGATATATAGATATATAGCTTCTATAGACATTATTGTTCTCAAATTTGTCTCTTCATTTGAATCATACCAGGAGATAGATGTCTCTCATTATGATTGTTAGAACTGTTATACATGGAGAAAGAAGCACAGACCCTTCTGTGAAGAATACCTTCTGGAGCTTAGGAAGCTGTCTATGTAAAAACAAATCTGTATCAAAAAGATCCTCCATTCTTATTGAATGCTGCAAAGCCAACATTACAACGAACCACATGGATAAAGTGGTTCAGGAAACAAATATCATGCAATTTGAGGGATGCTGCTGCTAAATCTCTTCTCTGCTTCAATAATATATATAAAAAAGAGTAACAGTGAACAATATCAGAATTATTTCAGTGTAAAATTGTTGTAACAGAACATCATATCCTATTAAATATGGAATCACATGGTGGCTGAGACTTTCAGGAAAACACATGTTCTCAGTAAAGTCTATTTTAACCTAAAATTGAGTGTAGTGGAGGGAGAAGTAGAAAGATAAGGTGTAGGAGTAGGAATAAGCACTTTCCAGTGCAATGATGCTAAAAGGTCAAACATTTTTATTGATTATTCTGACCTCAAAAGATGCAGTAAAAGCCTGAGAATTATTGACTGGATAATTTTATTTCACATAAAATTGATAAAAAACTCCCAATCTAACCTTTTTTAACCATCAGGATTATTGAAAAGGTATGTCCCTAGACTTCTTTTTGGCAGAAAATATTTTGCTAATGGAAATTTAATACTTCAAATATTTAAAAGAATTTAAAAGAATTTTACACTTATTTTTGATATTTTGAGCTCAGTCAACATCTGTTCAAAATTATACAAAAACCTGATATAAAAAGCCTTTATGTAAAATTATATAACATAAAATACTTAAGTCACATTTTCTGTATATAAAATATTTGGTATTAAATCTGACTGCAGTTTCTTCTGTATGAGTTGTATCACTATAAAATATTAATTTTTCATAAAATAATAATTTTGTTTCATCTAACACTCTGGAATTGGAGGAAAATTTGTAGACAGTTTTCAGGCCTCCTTTAAATGCCTTACCTCTTTTAATTTTAGCAAGTGCTTTATTATATATATATATATATATATTGTCTTCCGCTTTTGTTGTAAGTTCAGCTATTATGCCCTTATTTAAAGACATATAAATTCTATAATGTTGAATCAACAAAGTAAATGCCAAACATTTCTAACAGCCACTGAGGAATTCTGATAGCTCTGTTGCATTTTCATTGGCTCCTGGAAACAACAAAATTCGAACAAAATTTTTGTCCTGTGACCTTTGTGCTAATTAGACCTTTTCATACTATTTTTATATGTCAGTTTAAGGTCATTGACTGTGTTGGCTTTCATCATCTCCTACTACAAGTTGGACAGATTTTAAGGAAAAAAAAGTAGAATTATAATCTGCTCTTGGGAAACACCTGACACTTTGGTATCCTTTTCACAGTGCCATAATTTCACATATTTTTTGTCTCTCGTCTGGTACTATTTCAGAGTTACGTCTTAAACCTTCTTCTTCTTAAACCCTTAGTTACAGGTTTTAAAAACTTTTTCATCCTCCTGGGACAGATCAATACTATCTTGATGATTGTTCTTTCAGACCTACATTTGCAGCTCTACAAGACCCACTTCTAAAAAAGGTGAGTAGTGCAGAAGGCTAAGGGCTGTTAGTTATGTGCTCTCTTTATTTCAATCAAAAATGTCAGAAAGGTGACATTGTAAGAGGCACAATGGCAAAGTTGTTCAGAATCAGTTAAGGTTCCCTCACATTTAAATGAATCTCTAAACAGTGAACTACTCTTTATACAGATAGTAATAGCCCCAAATTCTCTTTAGCACAGGAAATAGTTCATAAAAAAGCTGTGCACATGGGGCTTTTCTGTTAATATGAAAGTGATTGAATAGCTCTGCAACTCCCTAAGTACTTTGTAGCAAGTTAAGAATGGATGTAGGAAATGCTTTGAAAAGTTAGAACAGATTTTCACCCCATTATTTTTTCAGCACTATCTCTTCCAGCCTCAATTTTCTAACTAAGATTAGAAGTGAACTTGTCAACATTTTGCAAGATAGATTATTTCTATCCCAGCTGGAAATCTTGTGAGATAAGTTGTTCTCTTCCTTCATCCATCATTGGTTTCACAGCAGACATTTACATCTACTAGATCATAAACTCTATGTCAAATAAATTTGCTGTCAACAGCACAGAGATTTACCTGTGCTAATGATTCCACCCCAAGGAGTGCAGAAACATATCACTCCTTATGCTGTCAAATTAGCTACTGCACTTGTACATGAATATGTACCAGACAACTTCGCAAGGGACACAGACATTCACATTGCTTCTGGAGAGGCATGGATTTGATGATTTGGCACCAGGTAGATAAAGGAATGGCTCATGGACACACTCAAAAATGTATTAAATGGGTAGATTTTCTAGTGAAGACCACTGAGGAGTGGCATTCATTGGGGATCACTACTGGCACTGGTGCATTTATAATTTTTCTTGGCAACACAGACAGTGGCATTGAGTGCACCCTCAGCAGGTTTGCCAATGACACCAAGCTGTGTGGACACTGGAGGCAAGGGATGCCATCTAGAGAGACCTTAATAGGCATAAGAAGTGGACTCACGTGAACCTTATGAAGTTCAACAAGGCCAAGTTCAAGGTCCTGCATCTAGGTCTGGGCAATCCCAAGCACTAACACAGGCTGGGTGAAAAATATATTGAGAACAGCATTTGGGGGTGAAGATGAAAAGCTTGATGTGATCTGGTAATGTGTGCTTGCAGCCCAGACAGCCAACTGTAACCTGGGCTGCATGAAAAGCAATGTGGTCACCAGGGTAAGGGAGGAGATTCTGCCTCTTTGCTCTGCTCTTAGGGTACAGTGTCCAGCTCTGGGGTTCCCAGCACCAGGATGTGGGCCTTTTTAAGCAAGTCTAGGGGAGGGCCACCAAAATAATCAGAGGGATGGAGAACCTCCCCTATGAAGACAGGCTGAGAGAGTTGGGGTTGTTCAGCCTGAAGAAGAGAAGGCTTCAGAGAGACATTTCAAGAGTCTGCAGGGAGCCTACAGGAAAGCTGAAGAGGGACTTTTTACAAGGGCTTATAATGATGGGACAAGGTATAATGGCTTCAAACTGAGAGAAGGGTTGGATTAGACATTAGGAAGAAATTCTTTGCTGGTGGTGAAACACTGCCACAGGTTGCTCTGGAACCTCATCTCTGCAAGTGTTCAAGGCTAGGTAGGAGGAGGCTCTAAACAACCTTGTCTGGTGCAAGGTGTCCCTGCCCATGGCAGAGAGGTTTGAGCTAGATGGTCTTTAAGGTCCATTCCAATCCAAACCATCCTATGATTCTATGATTGTATAATTCTATGTGGGAATGGAGCAACCCAGGGACTCATGTTATTTTTTCTGCTCATATACTAGGAATGTTAGTTTAGATAACAATACCAAGATAAATTCATCACTGAAATTCAAAATATTGTGGAAACATTAGGAACATAAAAGTGAATATGCAGAAAACAACACATTGTAATGCAGCATCCTGGTCTTATGTACTTTCAGAATCAAACAAAATTACTTTCTTTATCAAAAGAAATGCAGTTTTAGTTCTATGCTTTCCTGTTATCATGGCAGAGCTTAGTCAAAGACAGATTTAGATTTCATTCAAGGTTGTGTCTCATCAGCAGAATAGATCTGATTTTGAGCACGGTATTTTTATTTGTAATTATACTCAAAATACCTAGTGATTAATGACAAAGCCTAAAAATAATTAAAGAAAGAACATGATTACCATTTTAGAAGGGCACTCGTATTCAGTGGCTACATAAAATTGAAATACTGAAAAGACAACTCAACACAGCATGATCTACATTTCTCCTATCACTGTTTCCTACCATTGACTGCCTACCTCCTCCAGACATGAACATCCCATTTTTGGAGAGGCAGTATCCATTAGTCCTTGTGCTTTGCTCACAGACTCCCTGGTAATCTGAGAATCTGGTCCTGAAGACAATATCTGACTTTAAACAGGCTTTGTAAGTGCAAGCAATGATACCTAAAGAACATTCATACCCTAGAAGTATTTCACTATTTCTTAGTAACCCTGCCATTCAGATTCTTTAAAAAGTGTTATTTAAAAGAAAAAACAAAACAAAAATAATTTTGGTTCACAAAAACAAATGCCACAAACAAGAAGCTTCAACAAGCACTAACTCAGTTCATGAAAACTCTGATTTTGAGGCTTTCTGCTGCCAATCCAGAACCTGTGTCTTGGGCTACATCTTTCCCATAAAATTAAATTGAGTCCTTTCAAGGCACTAGTACTCTTTTTTCTGTTGTATTAAATTATTAAATTGTTTGCATGACTTTTAGCCACAGTTTACAAGTACTGCCCTATGCAATTTCTAGATATAGGTAGAGAATGGACATGACCTAGAGACCACTATGAGCACTTTGCCCAGTGAAAGGGAACAGATCCACTTACCTATAATTAGTACCTGTAATTTAATATTAAGGATGCGGCCTTTGAGTGTGGGGTCCACGTCAGAAAGACTGGAAGCCAAAACCTGGAGCTCAGAAGACTCCAAGTACCTCTAAAGCTCAAAAGCTGATTTTCTAAGACATATTTCATCAGGCATTCTTCCACACATTTTTCTGATTGGTTACAGAAGCAGAGATAGTCCTTGAAAAGTTCTACACTTATTTGAATTAAATTTTGGATAAAAAAGTGTATTATTGTGCATTTCCAGACCAGCTACATTTTAGACCAAGATTTAATGGAAGTGATGGTAATTTAAATTAGGATATAGGAAGGAATTCACACAGTGAATGTACAATCTATATACAGTGGGAGATATTGATAGAGAGCAATCAGGATGCATTTTCTCCTCTTTCAGATGACAAAAAGTATATGAGATAGAAAAGATAGACCAAGAGATAGATGCAATTTAGAGAAAGCCTATAAAACCATATAGAAAGCTTACATAAACCATATGGTTTATAGCATGACTGTACACCAGCAAAGCTAAGACTAATCTATCTTTCTTTTATACTCTTCCATCTACTAGTCTTACAAATTTCCCTGCTAACTGCTAAAGAAATTTTAACAGTCATATGACAATTTTTTATATCATAAACTTACTTTTTTCTTTATATGTTCCACTGATTACATGCCATCTCCTCCCTTTTCCCCATCTCTAGCATGTGAAAAAAGCAGAGAGGAAAGAACAGCTCTCTGTTCTCTTCCATTATGTGCCCAAATTGCACAGCTGTAAAGACGAACCTTTCCAGAAAATTGAACACAAGCTCAAACTAATTCTCAAGGCTAGTAAAATATTGAATGGAGTTCGGGGTCACACCTTTTCCTTTTCCATAATGGTATTAAAAATTCTTGTGGGGCTCTCAGTCTTTGGATTTTCCCTTAGCATTGAAGTAATTGGAAGGTTTTTTTGTACAAAGATGACAGCTATTGTTAATGCTTCATACAGAAAGAGCTGCTTGTTGAATAGTATATGAAATTGCTTTGTTCAACCATTTCTTCTTTCATTAAATACTGCTAAAATGAAACAAGGCCATAGGATTATATAAGCCATCATTCTTAAAACCATTCAGTGGCAAAAGTGTCAGGAGTTGTCTTGCAGGAAATTTTTTTCTGTTCCCCAGGGAATTAGGTTGGTGTGAGGACAGGCGACAGCTAAAAGGGAAAATCCTGCCCTGTCTGTATGCCCATCACACATCATTCCCTCAGAGCCCTGGAGACAGCAGTCTCTCAGCTCCAGAATGAATGCCAATGTACTTCACAGCTGAGGTGAAGCATTGATCTGTCTTGGTTTTTTTCTGTTTGCTGCCTGCACTTCCCATTCCAAGTAACACCACCATCTAGGCCAAACTTCCTGGCCCTATTGGTTGTGCCATCAGCAGTGATCTATGTCCATACCTAGGGAGAGGCATCACTTCTGCCAAGGGAAGGAGAGACTGCTTATTTGTGACCTTGAACTTACTGTCCATGGACTCCACTGTGGTTGAAGAATCTGCGGCCAAGACCCTACAAACTGCTTCTCTTATGGTGTCCAAATCTCTGCAGGGGAATTACTGTGATGTGGCAGGAGTCAACCTGGGGTACTGGCCTGCAGGGGAAGTAACACCACAGAGAATATGGCATGCCTTGTGAAGGGATTCCTATGGGAAGGAAAGAAGCCCTGTTGCTGACAATCCTACCCATGCCGCCTCCTCAGCACAGGGCTTGTGCTTTCCTCTACAGGAAGTTCCATGCTTGCAGATGTGAGAGAATCAGATTCACCTTTAAAGGGACTATGTGGCCATAGCTATAGCCACTTATCTGCCAACTAGATCTCTAAGAGCTGTGGGGGTTTGGGTGTTAACTGTGGAAACATAGCCTGGTTTGTGCCATGGCAGCCATGAATATAACTGTCACATGTATTTTTCACCCCACCAGAGCCAAACTATAGATGCGGGCAAGTGTAGTCTTCCTGTAAGAAGATCCTTTTAATTTAATCAGGCTTGCAGCTTCTGTTTCTCACCCAGAGAACAAGACTTCTACCTACCAGGTGCTTGTTTAACACATGGACTGGTAAATTATGGAAACTGGAAGATTAATGTTGCCATGAGGGTAAAAGAAAGCAATGGAAAAGTACATCAGGAACTTTCTGCTGTCTTCAGGAAAAAATAAACAGTTTTAATGTAAGCTTAGCCAGCAAGAAAATGAACCAACAAAAAGAGTTCAAATGGGGACTCTCGTATGATTGCAATCCCTGCTTGTACTTCTACCTTCTCACTGATGTTGTTAATGGGAAACAGAACTGGTCCTTGATTTACAGCTTTTTTTTCCAGACAGTGAAGAGTGCAAGGATTACCTTTGCTTTCTCTTGATCACAGTAAAGACGCTGTTTACAAATAAAAAATAGACCATCTGTCTTCTTTCAGATCAAGCACAATCATTACAAGGCAGCAGCCAACAAACTCTATGGTTCTTTTTCGATGATAACAAAAGATAGTTATTACCATGAGACTCAGACAAAGCTTCATGTTGACTAGATGTCTGAGTTTCTCAGCACTGCAATTAGCCCCAAGCAGAAACATTAAACAGTGTAGTGGGGATAGAGTATGAAAGTCCCCCATCTACTTCTTTCAGATTTCAATATGATTTATTCTAGGGAACATGCCCTGAATCTTGGTAATTTTCAGCTTGTCCTCAAACTACATTTTTTTCTCTCTCTTCTAATACGTGGCTACTTTCTCTACCCCATGGCCTTTCATCTGATTCTCTTACTGATGTTAACTTCATGCTCCTAGCAATAATTTTTCATGACAATTGAAATCTGTAGTGTACAAAAGAGTTCAAAATCCACATTGCCCCAGTCCTTTTGTCTTACTCACTGGTTCTCCTGCAGATGGTCAACTTTATTAACTTAAACAAAGAAATCTTTTTCCTAAAATATCCATCACAATAGCAACATTTTGCAAAAAAATAACATTATCTGTACTTGTTAATCATATTTCTTGAACATTAAAACAAAATTTGCTTACATGCGAAGTGAACTTTCTCATAATCTTGCAAAGTGAATGTAGCCAAGGCTCTCTGGGCATCACAGGCTGAGTGGCTTCCAGAGAAATACTTTGCAATACACGTCTCATTCTGCGTGTTGCAGCCTGGGGCCTTTCCTTGTTTGGGCAGGAGGTTTCAGCAACCCCAGGACCAGAGAGCAGAGGCAGTAGGTGATAGTTCGGGGCAGAAAATGCTGATGGACACCTTCAAAGTGATGTTAGGTGTGAGGGCAGTGTGTCTCTCTGAAAGGTTGGCTGGGATTGGCATTACAGTCACCATTGAGGGATAGGTATATTTGACACCCTGAACTTTGCTCTCAAAACCTTCAAGTTGAGGTCTGACCTTGAGGGTATTCCCACAGGCTAGAGGCTTTTATCCAGGCTCACAACAGATCAGAGAGGAATCATGCTGTGGATTTCACTGAGTCTTGAACAATGGTGTTCACTGATAAGGGAAGCTGGTGGGGGAGACAGAAATGGACCTCTGCAGCCCCAAATGCACTTCCACCACTTTCCAATAATATTCTTCTGCAAAACATTCTGGTTTTACCCTCATTCTCTGACCTGAAAACTTTCCTCTAATCTTCACCGTTCTTGGCTTCTCAGATGATCTAAGATGCAGGCTTTCCTACTGGTCCCACATCACTTGAAAAAACCCATTGCCCCAAAACAATTACTCTCAACTAATTTTGGTTGCTCAATTCTCCTTTCCATATACTCTCTTTCTGGTCATGATTCTTATTTTCCAGGTTTTGTAGATTTAGAGATCTATAGAGCAGGATTTTTTTAAGCTCCATTTTTACTTTGGAATTGCACAGCATGTCTTCCAGCATTTTCTTTGAGATACAGTAGTTTTTTCAGTTTCAGCTTTATGAAAAGTTGTGCCCCATATTATAGACTCATAGAATAATGTGTGTTAGAAGGGAGCTTTAAACAAGAAATTTTCTACCTCTCCTGCCATGGGAAAGGGCATCTTTCACTAGATCCAGTTGCTCAAAATCTTGTCCAAGCTAGTCTTGAACATTTCCAGTAGTGGGACATCCACAGCCTTGCTGGGTAATCTATGCAGTGCTTCACCATCATCACTGAGAAAAAAAAATTCTTATATCCAATATATCACATAATACAGTCCTCAAAAGTTTTGTCTTTGTCACACAAACATTGTAAATCATATGATGGACAGCTAGAGAATTAGCTCGTACTTTATAATGAAAAAATTATAAATATTACCTTAATGGTATTATAGTTTTATTATTATAAAATAATATAGCAGTGACATAGAGAAAAATGGTCTCACTAACTCACTAATGTAAAGCCTACCATTTTTATTAAAATGTCATGGCTGTGTTGAATGAAATGACATCAGAAGTGGAGATAATTCCATTGAAATTTGGCACATGTAATGAAATTTTATTGTGGAGGTGATATCCAAAAACAGCTATGGGAAATCCAATA